>MU834355.1:0-47656 GCA_029204225.1 Diphasiastrum complanatum | reverse complement strand
CCTACGTGTGTAAGTCCAACCCAATGATGACATGGTTATTTGATTTATTAGATGTTAATAAAAGGATTATAGGACAATTGTGAAATTTAAATGTCGTAGGGCCTAATAGTCAAGTTATTGAATAAAAGTGGGTTCCCCTCAAAATTCAAATTCAAATAAGGGGGAGGTAGGATTTGGCCAATAGGCTTTGAGGCCAAGTGCCCTAAAATCTACTATAAGTCGTCGTGCTTTGTAGTTCATTCTTTTATGTTCAATCAAGAAGGTGGAAACTCTACCAAATTGCATTTGGATGTCCTTGCTTTTCTTTCTTGCTCCATCTCTCGTGTTTTTTTGCTAGCTTATTGTTGAGACGCAGACTGGTCAAAAACTCTGCACAGACAGCGAGGGAAAATGACCTATAACAGTACCAAAGATGAGGATCTACTTTCTTTTTGATTGATTGAAAACTATTCCTTGTGATTGACTCCACTGCTCAGATTTTGAAGCTAAAAGGCCTGTAAATAAAAAACCATTAGATCCCTTTTCATTCAAATTGATCAAGGATTGAAGGTACTAATCATAGATTATGTCTAGATGGCAATCAATACTCAAATTGCACCAAAATATATGATTCTAGCATGAAATGTAGCTCAGTTCTTGAAATGGCTCTGATACCATGTGAAAAATACAGCAAAATAAACTCATTTGATCCTGGAAATGATGGAGAAAGCACCTACTTAAGATCCAAACAAGATCTAGAAGCTAGATTACAAATCAATGCATTGATTCCTAGCTTATCTTGGCTTGAACTCCATGAATTAGCTCCAAAACTCTTCACATATGTGAATGTATGGCCTGCTGCTTCCTGTGTAATGTACCTAAAACTTTAAACTCATTCAATGATCATAAAAAATCATTATGCCAATAGCATTCACCAATCAAATCATAGACTCAAACTAGTCAAGAAGGAAAATCTCAATTTTGCTCATTATTCGATGGAAATCCCATCACATATTTATACATGTAGAGTTCGGATCTGAGCATATTAGGGCTTCTATGTATTCATCACAACCTAACCCTAACATCTAACCTAAAGATCCACTTGATCCACCCTATTTAGGGTCAATACCTCGAGATCCAAAAACAATGAGAAAATTGCTATTTTAAACTCCTATTTTTTCTCTACCCTATCTATGCACTCTTTGGCCACATTCCAAAGGTACCATTCCAAATATAGGTTAATAATTTGACTTAAAATAAGGTATCCTATGCTTTTGGCATGTGTGACATCCCATTCATGGCCTCAAAGTCATTTACAAGTGAAATTTATGCAAACTAGCTTGTGTAGATTTAACATGGTGGATATGTCTTTTGAAACTCCAAAAATTCCTCCTCACTTGGCAATGTTTCAAAATAAGCTTTGAATTTTTTCATCATGGCCTCCAAAGCTTCGTTGCCATTTTTCCAGTTGTCGTCTTTATCATAATCAATCTCGCTTTCGAGATCATCGTAACTATAAGCTATAATATAAAAAATTTAACCAATTCTTTTACAAAAATAGAAAAGACTTCATCTTCTCTCAAATCAAAAATATCTTTTGTCATTGTTTATAGTATATATAGGAAGATCTAATATACTTTTTTCAAGACTATGAGATAATGTTGAACAGATTTCGACAAAATAATTGAGCGACAAGTTGTCTGTTCAAATTTTGAAGCCATTGCAACTTCAGCTTCAACACCTATATCAACATTTGTTTCATCTACAGCCATTGGAACAGATACACCAATTCTAGTCAAAGGAACAGAAGATGGGCCTTCAGACACATTTTCTTCCTCCTCAATAGAAATATAACATATGAAAGTCATGTCGTTTATAAGAACACAACATTTTCTATCATGTATATCACAGTGAATGTACCTCTTGAAGAAGCTTTCATGTACATTAGAGAATTTCCTATCGTTTTTTTTGCTTATAAGAAGGATGAGAATGTACTAGGTCACCAAAATGTACAAAACTACAATTGTCTATATCTATAAGTGGAGTAGTAATAATATGACTAAATCTATAAGAAGATCAGCAATCTGAAAACGATTCTCATAAAAGAGCTTATCTATATCAAATGGTGCATAAAAAAGTAAAGAAAAATACTCAAATTGATCCGAAGGGATATCAAGCGCTTCCAGAAACTCCCTTAGCCTTTTCTCATATGATTAAGAACTGGCCATATTAATATTTGAAATATTGACAACTCAGACGGGAAACAAACTGTTTGTGGTATCAAATCAGCACGCGAACAACACATAAGACAAATACAAAATGTTTATGTGCACGTTGACTCGATACAAGGTAAAGCTAGAGCGCAAGAGTAACACGAGAGGCAAAACATAACAAAAAATAGAGTTCTCCCTTTCATCTTATATTTATAGCATTTTAAGTATGATTACAGTCTTACATTTGTTGTGTTTGGAATGGATATCTGGAGCTGTAATGGATGACCCAATAGGAAACTACCACATGTGGTCAATAGCCTGATCGCAATGGACAAATCAATTAAAAACTACCACATGTGATGAATATATGGAGCCGTAATGGACAAACCAATATAAAACTACCATGTGTGGTCAATAGTCATCATGACAAAGGACATCCTTTTAATGAAAAATGATTGAGATATACGAATCAGATACGCAAGAAATTTGAGTCATAAATTACACCGAAATTCGTATTGGACCCACTCGGAGCCATTAAATGGCCAGCACACAAAATTTCAATATTTGGAGTTCTATACAAACAACTTACAAAGTGAATTGAATACTTTCAAAATCCCCCAAGTCCCTTGGTATGGCAATATCGATTCAACATGCGTTGTTCTCCTCTACGAAATCACCGCTTCCTTCTTGCAAGTTCATTCAATATTCTGATATTGATTCAATGCACAGTTAAGTGTTTCTCATCCATGTCGTCCAACCCGCATGCGCGCTCAATCGGTATTTTTTTATATCGCTCAAGTGCGACTCAACTGCGCTCATCTGCTCAAGCGTGTTACATGCACAGTGAATCGATATCTTAGATGGCTCAAACAAAGCAAACATTTCGGATCCATTCAGGTGGTGTTCCACTTCATGCAATAGTTGGTCAGATAGGCACCACCACCACGAAAGCCAAGTGGTAGACCTCGTGACCTTGCATGACTTAAGGATATCAAGAGGCTATAGAGGATGAACAATCTTATGATCCCCAAAGCTCACATCCAGAGGTGCATCAAGGATGTGACTAGGAAATTATCAGCCGATGTAAAGTGGACCATGTCTACAGTGGAGGCTGTGCATGTAACTTATGAAGAGTTTCAGATCAAGTTTTTTGCAGATACATGTATAACAACCATTCATGCCTCGTGACCTTGCATGACTTAAGGATATCAGGAGGCTATAGAGGATGAACAATCTTATGATACCCAAAGCTCACATCCGGAGGTGCATCAAGGATGTGACTAGGAAATTATCAGCAGATGTAAAGTGGACCATGTCTGCAGTTGTGGTTGTGCATGTAAGTTATGAACACTTTCAGATCAAGTTTTTTGCAGATACATGTATAACAACCATTCATGCCAAACAGGGTCACTGTAATGCCCAAAGACTTCACATTGATATTCAGGCTCATGGACGCTTATGACACATTTGCACAAAATTTTTGGCCACGTTCTGAATCTCCTCCTGCCATGAAAGAACCAAAGAAAAGAAAGCAACCTGAACCAAAGAGATTGCCTTTGAAACTGCAACTGGTTGCTGCGAAGAAAAAGAGGTCTACAGCTCCAAAGAAAGTTAGGGTATTTCAAAAGATGAAGGATCTCCCTCCTTCCCCATCTCGTTCTAACTCTTCTTCTAAATCTCCTAAATCCTGATCTGCATCTTCTTCTTTTTGATCTTCTCCATCTTCCTCATCGGTCCCTAAATCTCATTCTAAGCCTACTTCTCCTTCAATGTCACCTCAATCCAAAGTTGTAAAGTATCCAAACTCTCCACCTCCTCTTCTCACAAGATCTGAATTAGATTCAATTTTGAAAGTTAAAATTGATTTTTTTTTCTAATGATGACTCATTAACTTTAGTTTTGGCAACACTTCCAGTTAGAAATTAGTTTTGATTTGATTCATTATTATAAGCTTCAAATGTGATACTGTAATAAATGCACAGTTAGTCAGTTTATTGTTTTCAATAGTGATCGAAGACGTGACTCACTATCATTATATCAGTCGGGCACTTGTCTTGTAACTGACTACTTGGGTTAGCCGAGTAGCCACACATAGGAAATTAGCTTGTACAATGTTACTTCCAGTACTTGCTATACCTAGGGGCATGTCCTGAGTTTGTCGGTCGAATTTGGCCATACTGGGCCCCTGACCTTAGTTTGGCAGGTGGTAGGCCAATTTTAGGACACATGTCCTTTCATGTAATTGGTGTGTTTCATGTATGTACAGTTTTTTTTTTTATACATTTAAATTTTGTTGTGCCATCTTTGAGAGCTTGTGAGGAGTGGCTATGGTGATTGATTGATGTGATTCGCATACTGCACTAGATTCTATCGGAATTTCAACTTGGTATCAGAGTAGCAGGGTGTTGCAGGATGCACGATCAGGTGGAGCTATGGGATAATGCCTTTCACCAGGAAAAATAGCACTCAAAGCGTCTCAGGAGAGAGGACTCCATACGGGGTATCGGCAATCCGGATGGCAGGAGATAGCAAAATTTCTTCGATCGGAGGGGAGAAGATCAGAACGATCGTCAAAGGTGAATCCAAACGAGAATTCACGAAAAATTACTCAAAAAGGGTTGTATGTGGCTATGACAAGAAGCTGGCCGAATTTCTCTGAGTACTATGTCAATTGGAGAGCGGAGCAGATCAGAACGGGCATTTTCAAAGGGCGAGCTAGCCTACAAAAGGCCGGAGTTAGCCATAAAGCAAATAGAGAGCAGTTCCATTATTCGCCTTGGAGATTTGCAGCAGGTAGGTTCTTTGAAAGGCAAAATTACTATTCTTTAGATATGGTTGATAGTTTTTAGACCTGAAACAGGTTGAACATGGGCACCCTGATGTAATTAAGTAGCTATCAAACAACCATGGATGGCCGTGAGCCAAGGGTGGAGTTGGAGGAGACTTTCTCGGCCAGCCAAAACCCTCCTAAAAGCCATAGCAAGAAGCACGAGGGCCATAGCAAGAAGGGCCTATGAAAAACTGAAAGCCAGTTTTGAAGAATTCCCATTAAAAATATTCAAAAGAAATGCATTGAAGGGACCCGACTTTTCAATAGTTCTTTTTTAAGAAACTTCAATACAAAGTTATAGTTCATTTTGCAAGGGCATTTTTTGGTAAGGCCTATCTTTGGCTAGAAGGCACCTACTTTGGCCATCCTTGGGCCAAAATGACCCTTGAAACTGGTTGCTCAGAGCTAGCAAACAGACAATGTCATAGAGCAGGGCAAAAAGGAATTTTGTAGAGCTTTCATCACCATTCTATTGAGCGGAATGCAGGTGACCTAGTGATGGGGTACATTCACCATTTGGGTATCGTAGGGCCAAATTTGGGGCAATTTTTGGCTGGTGAAACCTGCTACATGCGGTAAAATGAGGCATAATCACTTCTAAATCATTATTACTTACTCTTGACAGGGTAACAAGGTGTTTGGAAGCGGTAAATGCGGTATGGGGATGAATGATAGTGAAATTATGTGGAGAAAGCTAGTTTTGGCAACAAAAGTGCAGTTTTGGCGGCGTGATTGGTGACAATTTTGAGAGGGCAAGCATTCACAGATGAGAGGTAGGCATGGTATGCTGGTTATAGGTGAAATTTTTTTGTAATCAGGCTTAACTCTTGGGGTTCAAACCGACCAACGTCAAGTGGCATTTTGGAGGAACGCTCTCATAAGCATGATCTATAGTGACAGTGTTGAGTCAGGTGATAGCTGCATTGACACACACATCTATAGCTTGAAAATTTTTCATTCGGAGAGAAATATGGGCTATCTTGGGGGTACACACATTTTGGCGGTCACGAGTGTATGGAAGTGCGAGGTGGTGCCAGTTGGAAGCCATTGGGCAAGATAGTGGACTTGCATTGGACGAGCTGTGTGTGGGGCGCAGGAGATGAAGAACGGGTCAATAATCACACTTTGGATGCTCAGTAGTAAGTGTGATGATTTTGCAGTTTTGCAATTGGTAAGTCAATTTTGATCAAGTCATAGTAGCTGTGGAGCGGCATCAACCATCACGGGCGTGGATAAGATATCTTTAGCTTTTATGCATTTGGCTATATTTGCAGGAGTCTAGGCTGGGCACAGGTGTTGGAACCCGTATGGTTCGGATGCACAGGTGGTGAGATCAGATAGCCTAGAGATCAAGGAGACATTGGCCTTAGAATCCCGTGAGCGACGACTCATGGATGAGCTTGCATTGGCATGGTGTCGGGTGGCACATCCAGGGATAGCAAGCGACACTGCTAGGAGCCAAGAGGAGCAAGTGATGCTTTGGCGATCGGCTTGGATAGCAGGATGGTGACCTAGGAACAAGTCAAGCCTACTTGGAGGTAGGTGGCACGGAGTGTACCTGGAGGTGGTACATGTCCTGAGGGCATGGAGTGCATTACGGGGTGATATGGATCTAGCATGCCCATGGTTGTGAGCCAGCAAGGATGGAGATGGTTGCTCAGGGAGTGACAATTAATACTTTGGCGAGTGATCAGATGAGCTGCAATGTATAGTTAAGAGAAGTGCATAGATCTAAATTGAATTATCAAGATTTATATAGTAATTTGAGATAGCAAGTTAGAATTTCATCCTAATGGATTGAACCTTTAATGAACGCATGGTTATATGCACGGTAGTCTCCAGGTTAGCGTCACATGTGGTTTGTTATCCATCATTATTTGGTAAGTAGGATGTAGCTTTTGGTTAGATCCAGTTGGAGTCTAGTTGCACTACATGTGGACAGATTCTTGGGGATCTATCAACGGGTAATGGATACTTGGTGATCATATGGTACAGGGTATGGAGTTCTAGAGCAATCCTACCTGATATGCTATGGATCATGGGTGAGTTTCTCATCACGATGATGGATCTAGTTTACATTTGCTTTGGCTTGACGCTATGATGGATGTGTTGGTGACATAGGATCCTTGGTGGGAGGCCTATGTACTGGTCAAATTAGAGTTGGCAACATCAAGCATGGGAAGTTGAGACTACATGGGATGTAGGACAGGAAAAACATCATTAGTATCTTTGGAAGATGGGCAAGCTACTCAGGTATAGCCTATGGTGAGGGTGCATACATTCATTTATTGAGTCATTGGTAGACTCTTGAGCGTGGAGCATGGGGAATGGTTGGGAATTAGCTTTCAGGGCTAATTGGACAAGATGTCAGGGCAAAGCGGCTTGGAGCATGGCTTTATTTGGGAGATACATCAGAGATGAGGCTTGGAGTGCTCATCAGAGATCTTTGGATAATTTATGACGACATCTATGTGATATGCTTGGACGTGAGGGCATCTTGGTTACAGGTGCAAGTTTTTGATCGAGAGGATCTGATTTGGAGACTAGTGGTGTAGCAGGGGATCTACAGGTGGCACAAGTGTTGGTACGACATGATACCACTTATGGGTAAGCCTTGGTCATGTATTTGACGCTTTATCATTCGTGTTGGTTTGCATGAGTGTGTGTGGGCTTGCATTTTACCGTGTCATGGGATTCTAGATCTAGGTCAGAGTTTTATGTGGTTGTGCATTTGCTACGTCTGAAGCGAAGTAGTCATTTATGCTCAGTGACTTGTCATTATGTCTACTAGCTATCTATCTGGTGAGGGTATAGTCTAATGGTGGCAATAAGATTTCCTCAGGTTGAGTCTCAGTCGCTCATTTATGTCAGCTTTACATATTTGTGCTTGTAAGTGTTGATAGGATGTCAGCCTAGCTAGATGGAGGATGTAAATCTCATGGTGGTAGTGGGATTTCATCAGTTCGAGCCATGTCGCTCATGTGGTCCACTTGTGTTCAAGTTGGATGGGGATGAGTCAGTTGGTCGAGAGTGTGATAAACTCTATGTATGAGCATTGTGTGTACATGTTACTCTGTGAGTCAAACCTGGTGGTTTGTTGGTGTGCTTGAGTGTGAGACAAGTACAATGTAGTAAGACATGCATAACATCTTTTGGATACTCCAAACGTTGCTACAGATTATTTTTTTTCACTCCTATCACATTTGAGCTTAAGGGAGAGAGTTAGAAATCAGTTTTGATCTGATTCATTATTATAAGCTTCAAATGTGATACTATAATAAATGTACAGTTAGTCAGTCTACTATTTTCAATAGTGATTGAGACGTGACCCACTATCGTTATATCAGTTAGCACTTGTCCCGTAACTGGCTACTTGGGTTAGTTGAGTAGCGACACATAGGAAATTAGCCTGTACAATGTTACTTCCAATACTTGCTATACTCAGGGGCATGTCCTGAGTTTGTCGGTCGAATTTGGCCATACTGGTTTGGCAAGTGGTAGGCCAATTTTAGGTCACCTGTCCTTTCATGCAATTGGTGTGTTTCCTATATGTACAGTTTTCTTTGTAATACATTTAACTTTTGTTGTGCCATCTTTGAGAGCTTGTGAGGAGCGGCTATGGTGATCTACATACTGCACTAGATTCTATCTGAATTTCGATTCTTCATGCCCCCCTTTTCTGACCTTTGCAGATTCTCCTCAATATGCACAACATGACCAATTATTATCTACATATCTAAGAGTTTTAAGTTCACATTATAATTTTCAAATAAGCCAATTAGTCATTTAAATCATCCCCTCAATATATTAGATACGAAAGAATTGGAGAATAGTAATACAATGATTGGGGAGAATATTGGAGAGGGGTCCATTAGATACTAGCTTGAATATTACCAAAATCTCATTTTTATAGATGTTGTTTTATTACCAACTCAGTTCTTTACTGGATTTCATTACCTTGATTTTGAAACCTTCCATGAGGGATATATTAAGAATGTCAAGTCGGGATCTTCATTGTTTGTGATATCATATACAAACAAGTAAGTCAAATTTTCACATATTCTCTAATGAAAGTTTGCTTATGAATTCTTGTTTATATTTGCAATTTGAATAACCTGGCAATTTCTCATTGCAGTGGTCATTGGAGCTTGTACATTTTGTCATTATATGTAAATAGTGAGGGTGAATGCAACCATATTTGTTTGAAGATAAATTCCATAACACACACTCACAAGGATGCAAAATCGCTTGTAAATAAAGTAGTGGACCTCTTTTGAATGCCAACCGCAAGGGAATATAAAGAACTCCAGATGATTGATGCGAAGGTACTCTTAGTCATCAGCTAGTTCTGGTATCGATTTAGCGTGCATCAGTAGGTTTTATAAATTTTGACCCATCAAGTCGCGCGTTGAAACGATATTGCATATTGTTTTTCGGATATGTTTTATCCTTACACATAAGCCTGTCTGTTTGTGCAATCCTCCCAACAAACAGATTTTGTTAGCTGCAGATGGTATACTATATACAATACCAAATTCTTTTTCAATTGTCTTGGACAACATAAAGAGCTTCTTGATCTACGATTGGTAATGTATTCATTTGATATATTGTATGTTTTTTTTTTTTTAACTTTATCTGAAACAAGTGCTTATTATTTTTAGTTTTTTTGCAGTTTGTATGTCCGTCAGTTACACCTCAAGAGACATTGTATTTTCGATAGGAGTCAATTAAAATTATTGGAAAAAATTCTATTCCTATTACTATTGCACATACTTCGTTGAAGGTTCTTGAAATGGATGTGGAGATTATAGAACAAAAAATTGTTATTGAGATGGAGCAAAAGAAAGATGAGATACAAGAAGAAAGAGAGACTGGTCACCCTTAATGGGGATGAACTGACATGTATTGCAAATGTACAGAAAAATTTATACAAATATATTGAGTTGAAATTATGATCTTTTATGCATCCACAATTTCGATTGTTGTTGCTATATTCTTACATTTCGTGTGCTCTTCTTGCCTTGTCCTTATATGCACACAAAAATTAGAATCATTGTAACATTCGGCATCTTGAAACAATAACAAATCAAATTTCAAAATTTGCATATTGCATAACATACCTTAACATTGCTCAACAAATATTGATAGTACCGAGGAAGATCAAACTGCAACATGTCAAGTTCTAATCGAATGTGATTGGGACTTCAATCTTCCTCGACCTCGATTACAGCAAGAATATTGTCATTTCTTTTCACTGTTATTTGATGTTGCTCTTGATGATTTATTGCAAAATCTTGATCTATTGGCTTCCACTCACTTTTGCATTTTATACATTGTCTATAATACAATAGCAAAGTTAGCATTTGTTTTTCTATGTGATATCTAAATGTCATTGATGACTTACATACTCTCTGCACTCAACTTGCTCATTTTGTTTCGTGTCCCAATGATTATCTTACAATTCGGCGAGCATTTCATCACTCAAGTCCTTACAAATACACATTGTTTTTGTGCGCTGAACATTGCATTTGGAATAAAAATCAACAAAAATAGTAAAATGTAGATACCAACTTGATCTATTATTCTGTAAAAAAAAAAAAACATCTTTACAAAGGGCCCATTTTGAGTTCTAATATCCCTAATAAGTTTTGTATCCAAAATATCAGATTTCATAAAATAAAAAAATCATCAAATAATGGAATGTATTGACTATACAATATTGAGACTTGTATAGTTTTTACTAGAAGGTATATTGGCATAGAGGTCAAAATGGTCAATTCCACATGCCTCAATCTGGCCAGAAGTAGATTGTGATGCAAACTCGAGGTAGTTAGGCTTGTGACACATGTCAAGTTTAGGTTTGATGAGTGATGCACCCTATGTGGTGGCAAAAGTCAAAGGGTCCATTCATAAGAGAGAGATGTGTTGTAAGGGTCCAATCAAAAGTGAGGGATGTTGCATCACACATCCAATAGGATTAGAGAGGCTATGTTTAAGGGGTCCAATAGGATTGAAGCATGGATCTCCACAAGTTTCTATATGTACTTTCATTCCCTTCATTAATGTATGAGAGATCTGTGAGTATTTTAGTCAATTTGAAATTTTGCCAATTTTGCTTGTATTGCCATCTCTCTCTAGATGAGCTCAAAAGTGGTATTTTCTCTCTCTACCTGAGGAGAGGAGCTTGTTGGGACTTAATTTATTTCATGAAGTCTTCCACACGTGTGAAACACCTTTTGGTAATGAATGAATGCATGTAGAATGGTCTTTTTGCCTTAGATCTTGTCATTGATCTTGGATTTCAATCAATAGGTGATCTATAGTACATTAGCCAAGCTTAGGAGATCAATTTCGCACATTAGGACATTCCCACATGTGTGAATTTTGACATGGTATCAAAGCCTACCTAAGCTTTTGATGCATCTATCTTCCATAGTTTCAAAATTTTCATGAAAATCTAGATCTAGAGAGTGTTGATTGCATCTCCCATGCTATCTCAAGGAAATTTGGATCAAGAGGATTCATTATCATAATGGTTGAATCATTTTAGGTACTGTACAGAATTTAGTGTGTAGGCACGTGTGAAGTACAACCAAGTTCATTTGAAAAGTTCTCTTCCAAGTTAGATTCAAATTGGTGCTAGATAGCTTGTCTGAAAGCTAGTCTTGTCTAGTTTTTGTAGCAATTTCTTTCAATCCATTTGGTAGAGCCAATCAAAAGTTATAAGATTTTGAAGAGGGTTCGGTAGGGCACCTAGACCTGTGTGGACACATTTGGTTTGATCTAATCTTGCTAGTTTAAAAAAAAATTTAAGAAGAGGCTTGCCAATGTCATCTATTTGAGATCCAGTCAACTTTTTGAGGTCATAGCCACATTGTTTCTTACAATTCCATTTTATTAGAGTGATTTGTGGATTCTTTGAGTGTTTCACATGTGCCAAAGATAGTTTGACCCAAACTTTGCCTATACTCCATCAATTGATGAGAGGTTGGTCTAGTTTGAGAGATATTGGTAGAGCTAGTGAGATCCATCTCACATTTTGTTGCAAGATCTTGCATAGGAGTTGGTAGTACACCTTTTAAGGATCCTATAGTGAGAGAGAAGCAACACTTTTTTTTCTAATTCACAAGGAGTCTTCACTATTACATGGCATATATGGGTTCCTTTGATTCTGCCATTTTTGGAGTGTCTGTAGTGGTGAGGAATGCAAATGGATCGAAAAGATACAGAGGTATTGAAAAGTGAGGAGACTCAAAAAAAAAATAGAAAAACTGGAAAAACAGACGAAACGCGAAAGCAGACGAAATTCGAAAAATAGACGAAACTTGAAAGACAAACGAAACTCAAAAAATAGACAAAACTTAAAAGACAGACAAAACTTGAAAGACAGACAAAACTCAAAAAACAGACGAAAATCGAAAGACAGACGCAACTCGAACAACAGACAAAACTCGAAAGATAGATGAACTCAAAAGATAGACGAATATCGAAAGATAGATGAATCTAAAAAAAGGGACGAATATTGAAAAACAGACGAACCTTGAAAAACAGACGAATCTCAAAAAACAGACGACTCTCGAAAAACAAGCTAAACTCGAAAGAATTCAGAAAGCAGAAAAATAGACGAACTCGAAAAAAAATTCAGAAAACAGAGTGAGGGTGGCGGATGCAATAAAAAAAAAAACTTGGTCATTGGAAGCAAAAAAGGTGGCTGCGTCGAATGGATTTTGATGCAAAAACATAGTATGGCGACTAGAGATAATGTAGATGGCGGATACAAGCTGGCAGATTCAAATTTTATTGTGGATGGAACTATTTGTTGGTGGTGGGCGGATGGAACTGATAGGTACAATGGCAGATACAAAGAGAGGAATTAGTATTAGGTAGATGTGCATGACTGGAGATCGATCTACCATTCCATTGTTTGATGATGTCTCCTAGTTTCTATTCCCTGAGGAGTTCTTCTTACAATTGTTGAGTGACAGATGTAGGAAGCACTTTGTAGGATTTCCATTGCTTTAGTTTAGAAGTTGTTGTGCTGATGTTGATTCTCTGATTTCAATAGGTGTAGATCTAGTTTCAATCCCTGTTCATGCTTAGTTTAGTTTAGCAATAATCTACAGATTGTAACGATAAAAAAAGAACTGAAACAGAATTGTAAAAAGTAAAAAATGAGTTTCTGACGGATCCTATATTCAAGATGAGCTACCATTATCAAATAAGGTTCTAAATCAGGTCGTAGGTGTGCCTTTGACAGGCGGGTACATCACTATTATACTAAAATTAGATTTCGTGACTGAGCCATTGCATATAGGTTTGTAACCACGTGAATCTGTGCAATGCTGAACCTCTGTCAAACAAAAGGAGAGTTGCCACTGAGTAGAATCTGACAGAGGTCTAGTTGGAATCTAGTGAGATACTATCTACCTCCAACTATTCTATTTGCAACGTTAGAATGGAGTCAATCTTGATACTCCAAGATGTGATGGAAATTGTACTTGGGATTGAGGAAGAACCTCAAGTCCTTCAAGAAGTACAAAAGTATAAGAAGAGAGCTTGGATGGCTCTCCATTATATCAAGATGAATTTCTCTAATGAGATTTTGAGAGGGATTGGTGCTTGTAATTCGGCCAAGGATGCTTGGGATACTCTCAAAGCAATCTATGAGGCCAAAAGTACCTCTAGGCTTCTCACTCTTAGAAATCAGATATTCCAAAATTGTCAAAAGAGTGATGAGATGCCACTAATAATGTTTTGAGAGTGAAAGACATTCATAGGGAGCTTGCTTGTATTGGAGATTCCATCAAACAAAGTGAGCTAGTCCAAGTCATACTCAATGGCTTGAAGGATGAATATGAGAATCTTGTCCAATCCTATGCTATCAAGGAGGATCTACCAACCTTGGAGGCTTTGCAAGGAGTGCTAATAGCTGAAGAATCAAGGCATGAGAACAAGCTACTAAGGATGAACAAATTGTCACTCAATTGTAATGGTGATGGAAAAGTTCTATTTGCCAAGCACAAAGAGAGGAGCAAAAAGCAACACCAACACTTCTCTAAGGACAAAGCAAAAGATCAAGATGAAGAGGAGGATGATTCCTCTCAAGAATCTACTTTAAAAAAAGAAGAAAAAAGATGTTAAGTGCTGCTTTTGTGGCAAGAAAGACCACTATGCCACCAATTGCTTCAAGAAGAAGAACCAATTCAAGCAAGCCAACATCTCTCATGAGAAAAAATACGGTGTATTTCCTCCAAGAGCTCCATCACTCCTCAAAGCTTTGATCTTCAATGATCACAAACAACCATGTAGAAGACTAGCCTGACTCTAAGAATAGGTAGTTTAAAGTTTTGATTGAGCATATGTTTAAAGATGAATTTATTAAAAAATTGGTGTATAACATCTTCTGTCCAACGATGAAGTCATATCATTTAGTAAATATGGTTTTGGAAAAAAAGAGGGGCCAATGTATTCTCGATAGCTTAAAAAAACTTCTTATAAGAAGTATTGAGCATAGAGATGGATCTGTAATCATTGATGTGAAATGTTGAATTAGGCCTTCAGTGAAATGGCATAGTAAGATATCTTGAGATTGAAGGCAAGTCTATATGTGATGGAGTAAGTATTGATCGATCTATATAACATCAATAAGCCCTTACTCGTTGATAAAAATGATCCATAAAGTTATTCAAGATAAAAGTTCTACCAAATCCATCAAAAGACTTAGTATGCATGTCCAAATTGTTGGGTTTGTATGAAGGAATATTTGTTTAGGAATAATTATTTTATCAGCTTTGAAACCACTCTTGTTGAATACAAAATCTAGACAAGAGAGTTGGCCACATCAACTCAAATTCCATGGAGGTCATGTGCAAGGAGGAGCTTGCCTTAGGACTTCCAAAATCCTTGGCAAAAGAAGAGAAAGTGTGTGAAGCATGTGCTCTCTCAAAAGCACATAAGAAGCCCTTCTCAAGTTCCATCACAAAGACAACTCATCAACTTGAGTTGATCCACTCAGATGTACACTTTGCAAGTACAATGTCCAATGGAGGTGCCACCATATTTGTTACATTCATAGATGACTACTCAAGGTTTTGTTGGGTATTCTTACTTTCATCTAAAGCACAAGTATTTGAAAGCTTTCTTAAGTTCAAAGCATTTGTTGAAAAGCATCATGATCACAAGATCAAGACTTTTATAAGTGATAATGGTGGAGAATATATCTCCAATGCATTTAAGGATTTTTGTGATCAAGAAGTAATTAAAAAAGAATTGTCTTGTCTCTACACCCCTGAACAAAATGGGGTAGCCAAGAGGAGGAATAGGACATTTATGTGAATGTTCTAAAGCCTTAAGAATTGATGCATGTTTACCAAAATCTTTTTGGGGAGTTAATATTGTAGCAATCCTTCATGCAATAAATACAAGGATGCTTTGATGTTGCCCCAATAGAGACATTATACATACATTTTAGTGTTTTCAAATCACCTGCAAGGTGCCATTGAATTGAAAACATCCATGATTTTCCACTGTAAGTTTCTGACCCTCCAAATGTGCCTTTATAATTTCACCATAGTGTGTACGCAAAAATAGTAAACTTAAATACTACAATTGCAATAACATTTTCCTTGATGTCAAAAATGTCTTAAAATACATTATTCAATTCTATAAACTACATGAACATCAAACAAATGGAAAGTTGATAATTGTGATGAAGCTAGATGAATCTAAAATCATCAAAGGTCAAAAGCTAGAACGGGTGAGTGTCACTTTGATGAACAAAATATCAGATACCAATGATAGCACATTTAGCATTCAATCAGAAAATCACGTATGGTGGATAGTTGCATTCCAAGTACATTGACGTATTTCTATCAATTTGTTTAGGTACCTTTCTATTTTTGCATACATGATTAATGCAGAATACATTACTTGCTTTTCTACAGGTTTTGAAAGAGGATAATCTTACTCAATATGGACAAGAAAGATAAGTTTTCTTAATCTTCACTTGAGAGAATGCTTCTTGTATAATTTTGAAAAATGTGGAACAAGCATTTTTGCTATTTCCAGCCTGATCACATGCACCTTGTATTACATTTGCATCCAAATAAGTTTGAATCTTACTCAAAAGTATTTGTGCAATCTCATTTTTCATTTTTTGAAATCGATCATTTTTCATCATTGTTCTTGTTGACTTTCTTGGGAGAACATGACTTAGAGATTCTCCAATGCATGATAGATCTTTGAAATAGTCCTTTGCTACCAAGCATGATTTACTACACACATATACAAGCCATATGATGTTTAGTCAATGATAAAATTGATAATGCAAATAAACAAACAAAAATTAAATACAAACATAAAAATGAAGTAAACAATTCATAGTCTAACTTACTTGAATGCTCGAATTCTTTTTTTCTGATCGCTGCTATGTAAAGTCATCAATGTTCCTCTTTGATACTCTTTTCTACTCTTTTTCATCATTGCCTTTTTGATCATTTCCACATCAACAATACTAATCACAGCTTCTCCAATGATTTTGACATATCTTGGTTTGATTCCCAAAGACTTGTGATTGTAGTATTCAACTTTGATATAACATGCTTTAGTGCAATGTTTTCATTACTAGTGTGTTGCACATGATGTTGCAATTGTTGATTAGCACAATGCAATTGTTCATTAGCACACCGCAAATATTGATTGAGACTCAACAATTTTGCATTGTGCAAGCTAATATTATGCAACCTTTGACAATATCCAAGTAATCCACTATTTCCTTCACATACAAATTTGAGAAGATTACTAACGGACTTAAAGTGTGGGCATAAACCGGTATTTGGATCTTTAGGATAAATTGGTCCATCTACCCACAAATCTACATTCTTATGATTATTTAGTCTCAAATCTCTAATTACTGCAATAGCATTTTCTACAGCTTTTGCATTTTTTTCTTATAAAATGGAGTGCATTCCATAGGAAGCGCAACATTTAAATGGAACTGTCCCATTTTTTGAAACAACAGTACATCAAAAGATTGATCCAAAGCGTATCTTACTTTTGTCTGGCTATGTCATGCTTATAATCCCCCCACAAATTTTTTAAAAGTGCTCATATTGCTCTCGTTGCATTTTTTGCTGAGAGCATACCAAGATTTCAAACAATGCTCTCGCTCCATATTTTGCATAAAGCACACCAATGCTCATAATGCATCTAGGCATGTAGAGAGGTTATTACCAAGCATGTTCGTCTAATTAATATTTGAAGTTAACCATAGTAGTTAGATGTTGGGCAAATCATAAACTCAAAAAACGGCAACCAAATGATATCGGTGTCTATTCTCTCTCTATGTAACCTCTATCTAAAGTCAAATTTCTTAAAGGGCCCATTTTGAGCCCATATTTTCCCTAATAGGCTACATTGGAAAATAAAAACATTTGACTCATACTTGGTTATATTCACATTCAAAATGAATGAAGCAATGTACTCCAATTTTTTTGATGCTTAGTTTACATAAATGCTTTCACTTGAAAAATAAATTATTCACTTAGTCATGTGCAAGCAACTCTTATATGCTCCTCAAGCACTAGCAAGTCCTTTCCCATTCACAACATTCATACATCAAGAATGAAAATGATGTACACAAAATCTTGATCATTGATAAAGCATGGATGTGAGAAGAATGAATTAGTTTACTTCTCCATAAAACTTTGGCTACATCTAATTGGAGGGCCTTTATTCTACAGATTCACCAATCTATGTCAATCACAGGGGCAACATAATTTTTAAGTGCCCTCTCCAAATCGTATTGACTGAAAATGAAGCTATTGTGTAGACGAGGAGCATATGGCAAATGAGCAATTTTCAAACAGGAACATATTAATGAATGTAGGCTAGATATTGAAAAACTCGGGAAAGACTGCTTGTGCTCATTTCTTCAACTATTTAGTATAGAGATAACGTTTTAAAATTGGAGCCTTTAGCATCAAAAACATCACAATAAGCTTAGAGCTACTTTGAGAAATGACATTATTAATGGCTTCAACTAGTTGAAATAAACTTGAAAATTTGATTGTTCCAAAATGTCGTCTAGAGTATAATTTGATTTTAAAATTTGACTTATTAACTGATTTATTAGCTTAATGCTAGCAATGTTGTTGGTTTGGTTGAACTTAGGCACACAATGCTCTCCTTTGCACACATCACGATGATACTACATAATCGTAAGTGCCATCAAACTTTCGCACAAAAAAGATATCAGTAGCACAAAAAAAAGAATCAAAGCTTTATAGATCTTAGATATAAACAATATTAGAGAATAAGACCTAGAGTGGATATAGAAAAGGCTAAAAAAGAGTTGGCCTTGACATGAATTTGAAGATGGCAACCAAAAAAACAAGTTGAAAACTCAATAGAAGAAATATGTTTAAATGAATGCTATGTTGCTAGTTAAAATGGATAAACAATTCAAAGCATATGCTACTAGTTAATAAGAACATGTTAGCACCACAAGTCTTAAGGTTTACTAATGTTAGTGAAACCCATATGTTCTTTGTATTTCCACACAATTTGCATCAGTCACATTGTAATTATTGTACTTCATGAAGAAGATCTTATTAATTGTGGTGATGCAAGCGAATTGGTTCAAGAGAGCAAACAAGCAAGCCTTATGCAAATAATTAGACATGAAAGATAGGCTAATTGCATTCTAGGTTTACAAGTAGTAAGAGGGGCTGAATTTTTTTGATCAAGAGAAATATGCTACCTCCATGCTCAAAATATTTCACATGGATAAGTGTAAAAGTATAGACACGACAAACATATTGTGAAAAATTCTGTGAACATTGATGAATGTTGTACTTTTAGTTCCTTTCTATGTTCTATTATGGCGGTCTCCCGTCTAATAGAATTAGAATGATCCTAAAATGCGTTGTGTAGGGTGAGTGCTGATAAGATCCACTCAAATCATAGTTTTCTATTGTTTGTTTATGGGTTCTTCTATGGCGATCTTCCAACTAGAAGAGAACTTAAGAATGGAGGGATGCGTAAGTTACACTATGGCAGTCTCCCAACTAGTGTGATGCAAATAACAATACTAAGCTTATCTAACACTAACTCCACAAGGGAATGGAAGCAAAGTGAACGAAAGATAATTCCATAACAACATTCACATTATTTAACCAAATGAGAAAAGCTTAGTGGGGCTCGAGCACCTCCACCAAGTATTCTATCCACAAGTGGGAACACAAGTAAGCAAAAACAAGATAACACAAAAGTGTCTCTATTAATCCAATAGCTTGTACAAGTGTTGTTGGAGACCCAAATCCACTTCCATATATGGAAAGAGTGGTGGGCCTAAGCATAAACATGCTTATGGGACTAAGTCCAAACTTAAGCTGATTAACTTGTGCACTTGCACTAACTTAGAAATTAAACTTAACTTGAACTTAGGAATTAACTTGACTTAGGAATTAAATCTTAAGCTTAGACTTTCTAAGTCGAACCATTACAAATGATTGTTTGTAATAGTTAAACTTAAATAGTAAAAGGTCTAAGCATAAGGTTTTCCTAATCCGAATTACTTGTGGGCTTACAAAACGCATGCCACAGTAATTTCTATGTTGGGCTAAAATAAGGGACAACAATGAATTATCCTTTAAATTCATCACTCTTTGTTGAAGTCTTATTGGTTTTCTTACTTTAGTTGACCATATCTAGACCTAATTTAAGCTTTAGCGTCAATACGCTTAGCCAACATATGCAATCTCCTTAAGTTGTGCATTGGAAAATGGACAAAAGAATTCTAGGTACATCTTGGGTACATTGTGCTATGGCCATATTCAGTTAAGGACCGAGAATAGTCCTAATATTCTAGACCAGCCCTCTGTGCACTACCTTTTGGGAATCAAGATAACTAGAGACAGAGCAAACAAAAGTATCACGGTAAGCCAAGAAAGGTTCTAACCAGTGTACTCTACAAGTATGGCATGGAAAACTGCAAGTCAATAGACTTGCTATGGATCCAGAATTCAAACTGTCAAAGGATATGTGTCTGCCGACAACTGATGCATAGAAAAGAGATGTGCAAATACCCCTATCAGTTGATAGTCGGATCAATCATGTATGTCATGGTCTGCACTCGACCTGATCTAGCATTTACAATTAGCACATCATCACAGTTTATGTCAAATCCCAGCCTACTACCTCACTGGAAGGGTCTACTTAGAGCACTAAGATACATTCAAGCCACTAAGCACTATGCTTTTTGTTATAATGGAAATACAGAGGATGTTTTGACATTACTTACTTATTCCGACTCTGATAGGGCTGAAAATGTGGACACAAGAAAATCCACATCTGGCTATCTTTGCTTTCTAGCAAGAGGACCAATTTCATGGAATAGTCGGAAGCATAAATGCATTTCTTTGTCTTCCACAGAATCCAAATATGTCACAGCTACCTTTGCAGTGAAGGAAATCATCTGGCTCAGAAGATTGCTTCAAGAGCTTATGATCTCTCAAATCAGTCCAACTACAATCAGAGCTGCATTTTTCTATCTCTGAACCCACGAACTCACTCTAGAACTAAACACATCGAAGTTCAATTTCATTTTCTTAGAGAGAAAGTTCAAAATAAAGATGTCGAATTAAGTTACTTTCCAACTGACAATATGTTGGTTGATATCTTGACTAAGCCTCTGTCAAAGGAAAAGCATATTGCATTATGTAGCCTACTCAATTTCATTCAGGATCCTAGGAGTTAGACTTAAGGGGGGATGTTGGAACTAAGCTTCACTCCGACACACCTGAATTCGAGTCATTCAAGTTTGACTCACTCGAATTCGATTCTTGAGCACCAATATACCATGTAAATATGACTCTCTCTATACACAATGACACTACAGCCTTACTCTCTAAAGTCGCATGTTTGTGCAATCAATCAACTAAAGCAAAAGGATCGACATCGAATTCTTCGACATCCTTCGAGTTCAAGGTCCACGTCATCGATATCCTATCAACTTGCTCTGCCCTGTTCGACATAGACTACGTAACAGTTCACTTCAGTACTTTCTAGTAACTGCATTGTTTCACGCTCATTGTCCACACAGTAATTGTAACTGTTCCATGTATATATACATAATGGCAACTCACGAATATAAAAAAAAAAAGATGAGAAATGAAGAACGATGCAAGTGAGAAGAGTGATGAATGAATGGATGAGCGACAAGAACACAAATAATAATTTAGCGTGATTTGGATTTCCTTCTGATTTCTTAGAATTAGAGATATTTGAGAGAGTGAAAGCTATTCAAGAAGTAGAGATTATTTAATCTATAGCTAGCTAAGTAAGATCACAGCACATAGTGCACTATTACTGTGAACCATTTGAGGGCACATGATCGTGATCTGATTGTTGTATTCACAACAACTTAATTCAGATTCTCTATTTTCTTATGTGTATTCCATTGTTAATGTTTTCTGATATTTTCTCTCTCATTGATACTCGTTCCATTTGGGGTCTAATCTCAAAAGAAGCATGGCTGTCCCAGACGCCTAACTGTTTCGCTCCCTCCATGGTTGTCTTCGATACCTACAAGACATTCCTCCTATCGATCTAAGTTAAGGTCTGAAACTATAGTTTGGTAAACCTCCTATTATAATTTCTATGTTGAGTTCTCTTTTCTATTCCGCACTTAATCATGAGAGAATCCAACACAGCAAGTATACACTCTTTTCATAATAGATAGTATCTCTTATGCCACTTTACGATGTATTCTCAAATGCTAGTTTCTACTACGAAGGGTTTACTAGCATTCGAATACTAATAGAGAAAACATCTACGTCTTGTGATAATGTAGCATCGATTGTTACTACGACCTTCTTTTACTTCATTCATTTAGGTTCGGTTTCGAACCACATATCGATAAACTCGTGCACATGTATACATATCTCTCGCTTTAACACGTTATAGCAATTGGATTGTTGCTATCTCAAGATATTAATCTCAGCAAAATAATTTAACTACAACAAATTTGATTCTAAACAAGGAAGGATAGACTTTGTGTGACAATAACTCTTTGAATGACTTTGTTCTAAAGAAAACAAATTACTCGAAGTAATAATATGGCATACTCTCAAGAAAATGTGGTAATAAGTGCAAAAACAACTTGTCAGTTATCTGGTTTGACCATGCCATTTGGTATGTGATGAACAACTTAAGCAAGTTCTTTCCCTGTGCCTCCTTCCAAAACCAAATGAATGCTTTTTTTATGTGGGTACATAAACCCGCTAGAGATGTGGTCAAAGCACACCTTACCTTTCTCTTTATTCGACAATACATGATTGATGCCTCTTTTGAACTAGCCAAAGATTCTTCTACCAAACTCTTAGCACACTTGGGAGATGCTGAAAGTATTCGTGAGATAGAACGCCTCTTGAAACAACCAAACTTCTCTACACGCCAAGACAAATATTTTCTGAATACAAGCAAAAGGATGGGCACCTTCAATCTCAATAATCCAACTATGTTGTCTCAGGGTCAAGAACAGGAAAGAAAAGATGGTTTACAAGTTACAGAGGAAAGGAAGGGCAAAGCAGTAGCTCAAAGAGTGAGCTGCCTGTCAGGAGATTAAATTTTTACCGGGACTAATCGATGTGCAGGATGGTGAAAGGACAGAAAGAAGAGAAGTTACTATCTCGGCGACCGGATGTCTTCAGCTTACTACTACCAATGATATAGGGAGTTAATTCTTACATTTTTGTTATCACAATAGAGTTTTCGAAGCTATTCATGTGAAATAGTTTTATGCTCACGTTTTATCCAAACTATTTGGTGTTGTGGACAAACATTTTCATGATATCACTTTCGCTTGGACATACTTACCAAGTGTTAAAAATAATTGGTATTTCCCTTCTGATGTCTTGTCCATTTGTTGGTCAGCCACTACCACACTTGTACTTAGGCTTTTCCAATGTGGATATTCCCCATGCCTTTGCTAAGGATAGGGCGATAATATTCACGCCAGACCCACTATCGAGAATGGCTTGCACGGATGGGTAAAATTTGTAATGAACGGACAAAGTGATGTTGTTACCTTTAGCAACACCTATATGAAGTAAGCTCATGTCAACATTATGAACCACTTGAATGTTTTCCGGACGTCTCATCTCATCGGGTTATCAGGCTACTGGGAGCTTTGCAGTAGAGCATCCCGTAGGGGTTTGGAAAACTTGATAGCCGTGTAGAAGGGCATGGCGATTTGGGCTTGTAAGAGATCAGAAAGAACCTCTATTTCTCGTGGCGGTTGCCCTTACGTAGGTAACTGGGCGGATGACAGAGTAGAAATCCTAGCTTCAGCTCTATCAAACTCATATCATAACTCATGGTATTGCCTTTGAGCTTCTACAGGGTCAGGGTAAGATTGTGGAATCATGGAAGTATTAGCAGGAGGGCGTGGTTGTGCTGGGTCTTTATTCCCATCTAAGGCCCTATGTTGTGCGTGTGTGACTGCATGCAACAGCTCTTCAGATATCCTATGTGCTGGAACTGTCTTCTTGGTTTGGTTAGGGCAATCTTTATAGCAATGCCTTCTAATACAATCAGCACACTCAGCTACAAAGTCATAACGAAGTCTACATCCACTTTGGAAGTGAGTGGTTTCTCCGCATACAAAACATCGCTTCTGAAGTACTGAAGGGAAGATGGCATAACCACTTTGGTCAACTTGAATAGGTTGTTCCTCATGATAATATTGCTCATTGGAATAGGAGACAGAGGCCTCATCTACGTATGAGTTAGGATTGATGTCATCATAAGTAGACTCATAGGCTGGGGTGTCATAGGAGGTGTTCTGTACTACATTGGTTGGTACGTGAGGTCGGTTTTGTTGGTTTGGTCTGTTTTGTGGAGCAAATCCTCTTGGTCCTGGAAGTGCCAAGCGTTGTTGCTGTGCAGGTGGTTGTTGTCTAGGCAATTCCTGGACTTGGACTGGACTCATATAATGGAGGTTATATGGGGCTTGTGGTTGTCCTTTCATAACAGATAGTATCTCTTATGCTACTTTACGATGTATTCTCAAATGCTAGTTTTTACTACGAAGGGATTTACTAGCATTCGAATACTAATAGAGAAAACATATACATCTTGTGATCATGTAGCATCGATTGTTACAATGACCTTCTTTTCCTTCATTCGTTTAGGTTGCTATCTCAAGTTATTAATTTCGGCAAAATAATTGAACTACAACAAATTTGATTCTAAACAAGGAAGGATAGACTTTGTGTGACAATAACTCTTTGAATGACTTTGTTCTAAAGAAAAAAAAATCACTCGAAGGAATAATATGGCATCCTCTCAAAAAAACACGTCTACATTCATCCATGTATGACTTCTCCTAACAAATATCAGGTTGTGTATAAATCACCTACATTTTTGTTGGGTTTGTCAAGGGAGTGATGCCTTTGATTCTATGTACATAACTAACTTTCTATGACCAATGCGAATAAATAAAGACTTTTAAGCTTAAATCTTAAACGGATGTAACAGCTCATAGTATGCCTTCGTTGGTCTACGTGCCCTCTGACATACATCACATTGCTTGATATATGCCTCAGTCGCCCATTTTCGAGCTCTCAGGTTCCTTGACATAGGATGAACTGTTACTGTTCTCCTGTCTGTTTTGTGCTGATTTGTTTGTTGGGGGTATTCCCGACGAATTGTAAATAAATAATATTGGCCAATAAAATGTGTTGCGAGGGCATGGCATCCTGCGCGTATAAGCCCATGGCTCAATGAGCACACAAGTTAAGTTGTAAATAAAATAATAGACTTGGGCCCCTTAGTAATTACAGCAGTATATAGCTGAAATACCCTGTGAGATAATTACTTTATAAGAGTTAGACACGGGTCTATTAGAAGCCAAGTGAATGTATTATAAGAAGGAAAATGATAGTCCCTTCGTTTGTCATATTTGGAAAGATGGGTAGAACAGTAATAGGATCGAAAGTAGTGGTGATATTCAAAAAAATTATGCTATAACCTACATTGCTATCAAGCTTAATATCAAGAAAATCCAGAGGATATATCCAAAAAGGGTTATCCACTAACCTAACCTGAAGTTTATCAAAAAACCAGTCGATGTTAAGTAGGGATGTTAAGTAGTGTCTACATTAAGTAAGCTCTTATATGGGTTTGCCTTAGGAAAAGACATAGCATACAGAGCCCCCGTTAGGAAAATAGCGAGTCTAGAAAAACCGCAGTCGTGAGTATTCGTTATCCATCTAAATGATTATTTATGGGCCTTATATGTACAAAGTAAATAAGGTAGTGTTTCACTGCAAAAAAATTCTTTAGGTAAAATATCAGTGATCTTGTTTATAATATACTGAAATGAGTTTTCAACATAATTGTTTGAACTATCAGGAATTGGAGTAAAGTTTGGGCCAGCCAGTCTTTTTATGGCTAGTGTCCTAGCAACATAAGTACACACATAAAACATTGATTGTGTTGTGTCTTGTCTGGTCCATTGATGTACAAATGTTTGGTTAAAAAATGTTGTTCTTGATTCGCAATTCTCATTTTAGCATTCGATACAATATTACCATGAAGCTATTTACAACCTTTTAGAAAGTTAAGAGCATCAATTTTATAAAAAACCAACATGTTTCTTAACAGTATCCATATCTAAGCTTTGATAATCAAGAATGAGTTTCATAAGTTCAATGCAACCATCATGAAGTTCAAAAGCAACATCATTAATATTAGACTGTTATAAAGTAATATGATTCAATCCTTGTTCCAAAGATCTACGTAGAACGACACTTTCAATTATAGCACAATTAGTGGTGACAGCATGCCCGAAGTTATCAGATAAAAAACCATTAAAGTGCTTTATACTATGGCAACAACAAGTCTTGATATGATCAGATATTTCAAAATCGTAAAAGACATCGTAAGAAAAGTACCGACCATGCTTGATAGTGGGAAGATAAGACCAGCCAAATATAGTATCATCAAAACAATTGTCAATCGCACCAAATATTATGAGTAAAATATGAGCGTACCATACTGATCAGAAAGGCAGCGGGAGGGTTCAAACATATTCATGTGTATGATGATGTCAAAAGCAATGGGTGAAGAAACATTTTGTTTCTAATGCCAAAGCTTTGCTAGCTTTCAATTTTGAACCTTTGACAAAAGGCGACACGGCACGACATGACACGAAAATCAGTCATGCTCCACAAATAGCCAAGAAAATCAGCCAAGTACCTTGGGGTACAGATATTTGATTTGATATCATGACATCAGCAGGAGTGTTCTAGATCGTGGCTAATCTGCCACTCTTGTAATACCCCGTACAATATATGGGCTCAGGCGCTACTGGCTCCTCGTCCGTTTTGGCCCATTCAACCAAAAGGCTTTTAGCTTGTGGCGCAATCCGCAGTAATTCCCCGAGAGGTAAACTAACACGGCTTGCCAGTAAGATTGTGAGCCTTTCGGTGCATGGTTCCTCAGGCTCCACCATGTGAAAAGGTGGTTCATGACGATGCAACCGATTGTTCTGATTGTAAGAAATGGTGAACTCCTGCAACTTTGTCACAGCATGAAGTTGATCCATTTGCACATTACCAAAATTAGTACTATTAGATGTGGCTCGTCTAGTCATACATATTCTTTTGTCATCCACGGATACATAGTCGCTTCTGACCCAAATAGAGTCCATCCTATCTAGCAACCATGTAAGGTCTATCTCAAGCACCATCCATAGATAAGACCGAGAATGTACCACTTAAGATCTGTGTCTTCATTACGTCTCTATGACCAAGCAATTGATATCATACCCTGGAGCCAAGTTTTGAGCTACCGTCTGATGAATCATTAGTTTTGTGTCTAGATGACAAGCCGTATTTTTTTATCTGAGTGAAAGTAATCTAAGACATATTTGTCTTATTGCATGCTATGTAGATGTTACACGTTAAGACTTTATTTTTTCTTTTGTAACACTGTAGTTATGGCCTTGTGCCAAGTTCGATACTGGATTGCAAGTGTTTGGTCTAAGAGTGTCATGCAAATCCTTTTATAGAGTTGTCTGCTACAATTTTTCATTTTTTTCTCTTATTTCAAGTTTTGTCCTGTCAACTATGTCGTTTGTTGCTACCTGTTTGTTTGTTCTATTGTCGTATGATTTGGTGTGTTTCTTTTGCAACAACACTATACGTGATATTTCATCAACAATTTTATTCTACCTCTACAGTTGTAGTATTACACGAATTTTCATTGGGATATCTCTACATCTTTACCAATGATTTCAACAACTTTCAATATGAACAAAAAGAGCATTCAAGGACTTCAACAACAAATGCTCGGTTTGGCAACAAAACGAGCATCTTATCAAACTGCAACCATGATCTAGCAAAAGATCCATCTTCCCAACAAGATGGAATATCCGTGACAACACCAACACCGCCATTCGCAATTTGCAGTTGGTTTTATGTAAGCGCTACAATGTCCACGCTTTTCCAATTGCCTCACATAGTTCATGCTAGTTGGGAGGCAACCATAGCTTGGATTAGTTGGAGCCATAGCTAGTTGGGATGTTGTAAAGCCAACAGCTGGCCCCGGTGGTGCAGGTAAGCCCATACGCTGTTGTTGATTCGGTGCGTCGTACCTTGGTGCCGCATTTAGTGCCCCTTGATGATATGGATAAGAAGTCTAATAAGGACTCCTCTTATGTTGAACAATCCGGGGGCAAGATGCCGTATCGCGCGATGTTGCATTGCACAGATGGCAAAATCTATGTGTAAATCTCATATTTTGCTTTAGGACTGGACACTCATTTACTATATGGTTTTGTGTGCATACTGAACACCATACGTTCTCGTGTCGGGGATACTATAGCTGGGTTGGTTCTGGTACATGTGGCATTGTTGCTACAGCTCCTTGTAAGGCTTTCAGCTTCTGATCAAACTGCGTCGTAAGTTGCTCCATTTGTTGTTTGTGTAATTTTGTCACTTGATCCAACAACAGTTTTGTGGATAGAGTGGATGCCTTTGATGATGATGATGATGCTATCAAGGGAGTAGGAGTACGGGTGGATGGATATTCGTCGTCAGACCCCTCATCCTCTTCCCGAATGGCATCTTCCATAGCTTCTTGTAGAGTAGCAAACTGCTCCCATCGTTTCAGTTCTCTTCTGATGCTTCATGGTAGTCCTTCTAGGAACCACATGATCACCGCATGATCGGGAGTTAGAGCTGCACTGCACTTGGATCGTAGATATTTGACCCGTTCAATATAATCCCTGACCCTTTCTCTTTTTCCCATCTTGACTTTGCTCATCAGGAGAAACGGGTCTTCTAGGAACTTTCTTGGTCTAAAGCGTGTGATGAGAGCCTCTTTAACTGCTTCCCAGGTAGATTTCTCTTCCTCTGATAGGTTGAAAAACCAATCCTGAGCCACTGCTAATAAGGACATGGAGAACAACATCAGTTTTTCTGCAGGTGTCTGTTCGTCATAGATTTCACAAGCTTGCTCGTAGATTTGGAGGAAGCGAATGGGATCTAATGATCCGTCGTATTTTGGTATTTCCATCTGTGGTGCTCTCCGAACTGCTTGCAAGAGAGCGACATGTACGGGTTGGCCTATTGGATCCATTGGTGCTGGTTCTGGTTCTACCTCTTGTTGCGCAGCTGCTAATCTAGGAAGGTGTGGTGCTTGATTTGATGTCTTTGCTACTGATCATCCAGATCTTAGATTCATCCGATGGTAGGTTTTAAAGTAGTTGGATCTTGCTTGCACAATGGGATGCAGTCTGGATCTTAAGAATCTGATCAATCTGATCGGCCGGAAGTGAAATTTAGGCCTTTTACGGTGGTTTTTCCTTGATAACTTCTTACTCCTTGCACTGATTGACCTGAGATTTTGACAGTAGCTGGATCTGGTGTAGATCTTTCCACTGATCTAGTCTGTGAGGGTTCTCTTGTGCGAGGGTTGGCTGTGTGAGGGTTCTTTAGCTATTTTGCAGGTAAAAACCCTTGATGTCTCTCAGATCTTTGAAAAGTAACTCTCGCAAGGATCACAGTAGCTGAACCTTGGTCAGATCTGACTTTGGAAATCTCTGCGAGAGTTAACTCTCATACTAAGTGAAAATTTTACTGTATGCGAGGGTTCAGAACCATTATTTTGGCTTGATCTTCACCAAATCTCTATACTAATAAGCAGGAAACTTTTATCAAGGAAGTAAAGACTTTGATTGATGATTTCCAAAAGAATGGCTTTATGAGAAGTGGACTATGCCTGGTTGTTAATATTATTTTGAAATCCTGGTTTATCCTATCCATTGCCCAATGACATCAATAATCTTATGGTGGGCTGTTAGCATTCCCTCTTAGGGGTGCTAGCTGCCCTCTGAAAAACTTTGCTAACTGTGGGAGGTTTGGTGGGTTCTCTACTCTCTCTCTCTCTCTCTCTCTCTCTCTCTCTCTCTCTCTCTCTCTCTCTCTCTCTCTCTCTCTCTCTCTCTCTCTCTCTCTCTCTCTCTCTCTCTCTCTCTCTCTCTCTCTCTCTCTCTCTCTCATGGATGCTCCTTCGTTTAGTTTCACCCTGCTTTGCTAACAGACATGTGGACAACTATAGACATACCGCTTTTTCAAGCTTACAAGGTTCTTTTTTTTTAAAACAACCTACACCTTCACAAAATTAATTTATGCTCTTAACTTAGTGGGTCTCCTAGTTAAAAACTAATAAAAGTACTCTATAAGACTTTTAAATTTGAAATTCCCAATTTGGAGGGAAATTGATTTTCTCTCCTCCCACTCACACCTTCCAAGATGCTAACCAGCTTGACACTATAAGATCATGCTTTTTTGATGCTTTCTCTCTACAACACCAAAGCTTTGTCTGGCTCTCTTAACGCTTTACTCTCACAATGATGATGCTTTGATAACCTCCAGCTATTGTTTATGTTTGCTTATCACCTAAAGAGCTTTCGTAGGATTGAGAAATCTAGTAGTCCAGCGATGGACAACACTCTTCAAGTATGAAAACACATCCATCCTGCCTCAATAGGCAGCGATGGACATTTCCTTTTATTTGGCAACCTTTCATGAGACCATATGACAGTGATGGTCTAATGGCCACCTTTTCAACCATAATAAAACTCGTTTAAGCTTGGTTTGACAGCGATGGAAGGGTACCTTCACCCACTGGTATGATGATCACTTTCTGATATAAAAGTTGGTCGTTGTCCAGCGATGGACAGCTGACTCTTCATCTTGATAAATATGAGTGAACAATGAGGAATGATGTCCAGCGATGGACACTATGTCCTCTTTTGGCACTGCTTGCTTACCACATTGCACACAAAGCATCCTATTGTCCAACGATGAATAGTCGGATCATTTACTCTTCATTCACTAATAGCTCTTGACTATCAAAGACTCACTGTCTAGCGATGGACTGCAAACTCTTACTAGCTTGTTTTATACTCTTTACATAAGTATCCTCTTCTATTCAGCGGTGGATGGATGAATACGTTAAAGCTCAATTATTGTGGTAGAATGACTCTCTTAAAAATTTTCGTATATCTTTGGTCTTATAGTACTAAACTAATAATTTCTTATAATGTAGCATCATCATACTACTCCGGCTTCTTCTTTGTACGTTTCGGTTCACATCTGAACCAAAACGCTAGCTATCTCAACAAAGAGGTATGGTACGAACTGATTCTCCATAAAGCAAGTTATCTAACTCACTCCGAATACGTCTTATATACGTTTCTCCGTAACTCTTTATAAGCAAATACGTGCTAAAAAAGATTTTTTGGCTTTCTATGACCCAAAGAGAAAGAATCATCTCGAAGCAAAGAAACTATGGCAGCCTCTCAAGAAGCCACATCTACAACCATTCAGGTACACTTTTTTAGAATAAGCAAATTCTTTGCAGCTTCACCAAGCATGGTATGTTTAGTTCTATACATCCTTAAGATATAGCACTCTTCTACACAATCGTGCTTTTACTTCTTTTTTTCGGAAAAAGAAACGACATAAGACCACATCTAACCTTGTATACAAGTCAAATTAACTCACCGTGAAATAAAACCTTGTCATAAAACTGAACAGTAAGGACTCCAATAATGTGATCTTAGATAGCATGGATATGCGTAAGAGTCGTGATTTCTACTTAAAGATTAGAATGGCACAGATCTGTCCTAATACCTAGTATAAACATTGGTAGTCTCTTACTAATTATTAATCACATCTTTCCTACATAGTGTCCCTATACCATGGTTGTTACGTCATTCATATGTAACAACCATGGAAGTACTTAACCTTACCCGTCTCTGTGTTACTCTAGACTCTTAGTGAGATACGACTGAAAAGCATGGATATGCTTAGGAGTATGGACAGCAGTGCGTGACGTACCTTACACTTAAGGGTCACTTGGGTCAGTATAGCATAGATTTGCTCTGACACCAGCACTCGTGTCCACACCAGGTCTTCTGGCTAAGTAAAACTTTAATGGTTAAAACTTTTTCATACTTTACTATGTTGAAAACGAACTGATAGGAACCAATTGAACGTAAGCTGATCAGTATGACACTCGCTCTGATACGGTGATATAACGGCTTGGCCTATGGCTAAAACATTGTTGTGGGAAGATTAGACTATGACTTAAAGTGGTATTTAAAGCTGTTAAGTTTCTTTCATGCTTGATATGATATTATTTTGAAATCAATATATGGTTGTACAAAACCATTTGGACAACGATTTGCCTTCACCAAATCGTCGGAAGGTTTGTGATTGCTAAAGCGCTGTGGTGATCGTTGATCTCTCAACCAATCTACGCACTTTTTCATGAAGGTTTTCACGTGGCTTGAGCGCTGGTTTTTCAGCCTCAGATCGCGATGGTGACCTTATCTTAAATTGCATTTTTTGGTTGATGTTTTGATCACACATTTTGGGTACTAGATTTGCTATACACTATGTTTGCTAACTGTGAATAGCATTTACAATGCTTATGAGCACTATGAGCGCATTACCGTTCATAGGTACAACAATCAATTCACCATATATATACGGCTGTTGACCGTCGTGCCCTACCATCGCTCTTGCTATGAGCAAAACCGTGTGTGTCTTGCATATGTTCGATTCGCATTCTAACGTTTATTGGACAACGATTGTTGCTGCAATATTGTCTTACTTGAGATATAGTGAACCTGTGATATGATCCACTCTTTATAACGATTACACATTTAGATATGGCTATGGTTTCACAGCTAAGTCAGAATAGGGTGACTATCAATTTGGGTTCGAACCCACGCTTGTGGTGAAGAGCTACAGAGTTTTTTTTTCCTAACTCCACTTCTAATTCACAGCTTACTATCAAAGACAGTTATGACAGCCTAAACTCTTGTTATAAGCATTGCTAATGCGGTCCATTATATACACACTATTTAGTTAAGACTGTGTGATAGCTTTTGAAAGGAGTCATTGGGATGAGTTCGGTTATATGTAAACTAAGCTTGTTTGGAGATTGCTTTTATCATTCAACACACCTTTCCTGATGAAAAGTCACAGTTAATCACATTATGAACGAGGCAATCACCTATACAGCTTCATTTTCAGCTACCACTTTGTGTATTGGCTACTGGCTACTGGCTACTGCTAGTGCCTCCTTTTTTTTTTATTGTGTACTAAAATGCATCACAAATTATATGCTCTCCGTCTTGCTCTTACAATCATGATTGATGAATGTTGTATTGTATGATAAAGAAGATTACTTTGTCAACGATTTGCTTACTGAAATTATGCACTACTATGCAATCCTCTCATATGCTTATAGCATAGAGTTTCGATTGAAACCTATTAATTAATCTATTTACTCTTTTCAGCCTATTTTCAGCCTATTGATCGTTTGCACCAGGCTATTCAATGTGCATTCATTAGTATCTTTCCTACATTACTTTGGAGTCAGTTATGATATTTAAACACGATATTTTTTGCTATTTACTCTTCTTAATCCTCACTATATGGAGTTACAACGCTACTCTTTCAAATGTCTTTTCCTATCGAATGCTCACTAGAATACGGTAATACAAAGCATAGAACTTAGCTCTATAATCCGAAAGACGTCTAGAGTCTAGACTTGCTGTTTTCCTTAAGAGATAATAAGGGCTCAGATGTTTTTTCTGTTTTCTGAAAGAAAGATGTACTCTATGGAAGAATCATGACATCATCGCAAGAGAGATTATTTTCAGGTTATGACTTTGCATACTTTGATATTGAAGTACATCACTTTTAGTACATCACACCCAATAGAATGACAGCCTTGACCTTATTTCCATCTTATTAAAGTTAAGCTAAACACACACTAAGGTCTAACTAGTGTCTGGTTGGTATCAAATGATATCTTTCAAGTTAGGGTATTGTAGTTTTAAAAAAATGTAATACCAAGTCAAGTTAGGGTATTGTAGTTTTAAAAAAATGTTATGCCAATTGGGTATCAATATAAAGAGGTATATGAGTTGTAGATAGTATAAACCGGACTGATATCACAAGGGTGATACCAACCAGTTATCAACCCATGTACAAATTGCTAAAAATATTCTTTATAAATGGTACTATCATAATTTGAGATATGAAAATTTAAAATATGATTTTTTTTTTAGAAATATGAATACTAAGACAGTTAATATTGGGAGATCCGTTTCTAGACCTTGGTATTACAAAATCATATACCAATCGAGTAGGCTCTCTGATACCATGTTGATACCCATTATCGATACTAGTCGGGACCCTATATACTCGCCCAACATTGATCTAAAGTTAGGTTTTTGGCTCGGGTACTCTTGAAACACATGGATTTGCGCAAGAGTCTTTAACAGTTACATGGGTTAGTATGGCATAGATTTGCCCTAACACCATTACTTGACTGTACTAGCCAACTCTAACATTCTTGATTTCAGCTCAAGTGTGTGACTTGTCATAAGTACTCGTTTAATATATCATAACAATAGGACTGGAGCTTGTACAATTCTGGAAAGCATGGATATGCTCAGGAGTCATGACACCAGTGCATGACTTGTTGTTTTCAACATTCATGAGGATTAGAATGGCATGGTTATGCCCTAATACCTCTATGTGCGTGTCCTTGCTCATCTTATTTGCTAAAGCAAATCTTTGTACAGTTAAACTTTTAAATACTTATGCATGCGACCAATACTACACATTCTAATCAGCATGGCATCCGTCTTGATATGGTCAAAAAACAATTTGGCCTATCGCTAGATACTTGATTTGAATGGGAAGACTGGACTATGAGTTTTTAATTCTAATCAATAAAGCTTGTTTTGCACATGGATAACAACTAATATTCAGTGTTGACACATATCTTTCTCAATATTAACTCGCGCGGATTTGTGTTGTGGGATGGTCATACCCAAAGGATCCTTCTTTTTAACAAATTCAAATATATTCTAATCCAGTCAATTGTCTCCAGTAAATCAATTAAACAAAGCACTTTGTCCTCAAGTCCAGCAGCAAAACATGTAGCCATATCAAAATTGATAATAGAGTCATGCACATTTATGGCCTTTTTCATAAAACATATCAATGACTGAATAAAGAGGTCTGGCAGAGGAAGGGGCTCCCCATGATCCAACTGACAGCATCTTGAAACCATCCTGAAGACTAAACAAAGAAAATAGACCTATGTTAGATTATGAACTGGATAAAAGGTAAGGGTTTAGTACTATCCCAACTAAGGAATAGTCAAATTTAGATCGCAAGGATGCCTCGAGAGACATAACAAAACAACACATAGTTCCTCTTGAAAAAATAAAATTAAATCCTTTGAAGCCATTATTCACAATCCAACTAGGTAAAGTAAAAGCTAAGAAGTTCTCACAATACTAAAAAAGCACCGTAAAGCAAAACTTATATCAGGACATTCAACTGCCACCATCCCATGAAACAAAACCGCAAAAATTAGTACGGTGAGAAAGACAAGTGTGCAAGCTGAGTGTCAGTTGTTATCTATGTCAAAAATAAGTATCACAACTTAACAACATAGATAACATTTATGAAATATAGTCTAATCTTCTCATTCAAGTAATAGTAATATTGATGTGCCAACCCCTGATATTACCAAATCAGGGTGGATGCCATACTGATCAGTTTCTAGGGTATAGGTCCATATGAACACATAATAAAACAATCATTAGTATGCTCAATTACCCATAACCATTAAATGCATAGCGATAGATACAACATGGACATATAGATAGGTCTCGGGGAAAATCCATGCCAGTGCCTTATGACCATTTGAGAAAACCCAACAAGTCGTAACCCAATGTCAATTTTCCTGAGCATATTCATGCTTTGTAAGTACTCACAAGCATGTATCCTATCATCATAGTATGTTATCCAGAGAGAGAGAGAGAGAGAGAGAGAGAGAGAGAGAGAGAGAGAGAGAGAGAGAGAGAGAGAGAGAGAGAGAGAGAGAGAGAGAGAGAGGAAAGCCAATAGAGACCACTTAGAAAAAGAGAGATTGTTGTCCAAATGGTTTTCTACTACTGTATATTCATGTGAAACAATATCATATCAAGCATGAAAGAAGAAGTATGCAGAAGCTTAATGTTTCAGCAATATGTAGTCTTTCTTCAAAAGATGAATGGGTGCCAAGTTGAAGAGGTCGCTAGTAGGGTGTGGAAAGAGGTGGTTTTGCAAGCTTTTATAGACTACCGTGGAGGCCATCATGGCCGTTAGGGAAGCCAAGTCTCATGGCCAATAGATTTATGGTATGTATATCACCACCATTGATTGTGAGACTTTTTTCTTAGGGGTATTATTCAAGTCGAAAATTGTATAGAGGCCCACTTGTCAACTTATGGTTTTCTTGTACTGTAAAAGGTGTATAGTGAGATGTAGCAAGGCAAGAATAAGAGAAGAATCATCCGAGAGAGAGAAAGAGAGAGAGAGAGAGAGAGAGAGAGAGAGAGAGAGAGAGAGAGAGAGAGAGAGAGAGAGAGAGAGAGAGAGAGAGAGAGAGAGAGAGAGAGAGAGAGAGAGAGAGAGAGTAAATTCTTTGAAGCCTTTATTCATATTCCAACAAGGTAACATAAAGCTAGAAAGTAAAATACAATATTGAAAAGCACCATAAAGCATAACCACTTTCAAAATGTCCAGTTGATACCTGCACAAGTTAGTACAGTGGGGAAGACATGTGTCATAGCTGAGCATTAGTTGTTATCCATGTCCAGAAGAAGCTATACCACTTAACAACATAAATACCATTTTTAAATCATAGTCATGTCTTCCCAAACAACAAAATGTTTTTTAGCAATAGGCCAATCCCTAACATTACCATAATAGGGGTTGTGCCATGCTGATCAGTTTATGGGAAGATGGTACATATCAGTTTATATTGTTTTGAAACATTGTATGAATAGTATATATTTTAACTAGCTAAAAGACATGGTGTGGAAACGTGTGATGGTGTTAGGGCAAATCCATGTCATTCTAACCCTTGGGGGCTTGGCATTTTGTGAGTAAATTTTTTGCAAGTTTCTTTCTTGCCATGAGTCAATACAAAGATAGCACATAGCGTGCTATCTTTTTTATGCCACTAGTTGAATGTTTATTAATAAGAATTGTGGTTTGGCACATAGTCCTGAGCGTATCCATGTTTTTCAGTCGTATCCCACCATAAATCTAATATGACATCCAAATGGGTAGTATTAACCACAACTATGATTGAATAGTGTAATTCTAAGCAAACCCATGTTTATCAGAACTACAAATTCAACCCATGGTATTTAAACCATTATTATAGATAGGTCATAAATTATAGAAGAGGTTTTCCCGATTTTTACAAGGTATTAGGGCAAATCTGTGCCGTTCTAATTCTTATGTAAGAACCACGTATCTTACGCATATCCATGTTGTCTAAGATTGTTATGTCGAAAACCTTACCAATGGGCAACTGAGAAGTCATCATTATCGGATTGTTAAATAGGTTTCTAAATGATAGACAAAAGAATTGTGGCCTCGTCATGTTTATTTCTAAAAAAATTCCTTACTTTGAAAAGCCCACAATCTTAGACAACATGGATGTGTACATAAAATCAAAGGCATCACTCCCTTGACAAACCCAAAAAAAACGTAGGTGATTTATACACAACCTGATATTTGTTAGGAGAAGTCATACCTGGATGAATGTAGAAAGTTAGTTATGTACATTAAATCAAAGGCATCACTCCCTTGACAAACCCAAAAAAAACGTAGGTGATTTATACACAACCTTATATTTGTTAGGAGAAGTCATACCTGGATGAATGTAGACGTGTTTTCTTGAGAGGATACCATATTATTCCTTCGAGTGATTTTTTTTCTTTAGAACAAAGTCATTCAAAGAGTTATTGTCACACAAAGTCTATCCTTCCTTGTTTAGAATCAAATTTGTTGTAGTTAAATTATTTTGCCGAAATTAATAACTTGAGATAGCAACCTAAACGAATGAAGGAAAAGAAGGTCATTGTAACAATCGATGCTACGTAGATGTTTTCTCTACTAGTATTCGAATGCTAGTAAATCCCTTCGTAGTAGAAACTAGCATTTGAGAATACATCATAACGGTAGCATAAGAGATACCATCTATTTTGAAAAGAGTGTATACTTGTTGTGCATCTAGTTGTAACATATTATGCATCATTCTAAGCCATAATTATGTAAAACATAATGGAAACTTCCTTAGGTCCATCGTTGGACAAGAAGGCAACCTTTCATAAATCAGTAACAGAAATGTAGATGGGTTGTCCATCCTTGGACAACAGTAGTGCTTATGCATTATTGTAGCTTAAATAAGCAATCAACAAGGTATATATGTCATAGATCACTGGTGAACAGATCAGAGACAGATCCTAAGAAATTATCATCTGCTCCATCGATGTCCATGTAGCATGAGTACACACATTCAGAAATGAATAAGAAGCATGAGGTAGAGCCATCGCTGGCCAGCAGGCTACTACAAAGTAATGAGTGTAAAAATTCATGAATGGCCATCGTTGGGGGTCAGCGGACCTTCCACAACATAAATTCTTGATATCAAGAGCTATGATTACTTATGTGGAGTGAAAACACATCCCACATACATCTGAAATGATTGCATAACTAAAATTCTTTAGGCAGAGATGCTTCTAGCCTAATGGCTTTTGCACATTCACACAAAGTTCTATTTTTTCTCTCAGCAACTCCATTTTGCTGAGGAGTATAAGAACAAGAAAATTCTCCTTGTATTCCCACTTTCTCACAAAAGTCTTTAAACTTATTAGAGGTATATTCACCTCCACTATCACTTCTCAAAGCTTTCAACTTGAAAGTAAACTGCTTTTCTACATAAGCTTTGAAAGTAAGGAAAACATCATAAACCATGGCCTTAGAAGATAGCATATAGATCCAATAATATCTTGTATAATCATCTAGAAAGGAAACAAAGCAATTTGCTCCTCCTTTGCTTTTGGTTGAAGAGAAATGAACATCAGAGTGCACGAATTCAAATGGATGCTGTGTTTTGATGCTTGATCTTGGAAAAGGCCTTCTGTGTGATTTTGCCAAAACACAAGCTTCACAAGGTTGAAGCTCCTTTGACAGTGTCTTTATTAGTCCAACAACTTTTCCTTCCTTGACCATAGATTGCATGGCTTTGAAATTGGGATGTCCCAATCTCTTATGCCATAGATCCTCCTGGTGAACCTTGGTCTCATAAGCAATATCTGAAATGTTAGCACTCTCCCTAAAATCTAGTTTGTACAACTTTCCAATTCTAGATCCTCTAGCAATAACTTCATTTTCTCTCAAGATTATACATTTGTCAATTTGAAACTTGACAACCAATCCACTATCAAACAACTGTCCTACACTAATGAGATTCTTGGTTAGTCTAGGTACATAAAGTACATTATGCAAACAAAAAGATGCATGTAGTGGAATACAACCTATTCCTTCAATTCTACACTCTACATCATTAGCAGTATAGATTGATCTTTTTGCACCTAGATATGGCAAGAGACTTGTGAAAGAATTTCTAGAACTAGACATATGGGAACTAGCCCACTATCTATCCACCAGATTTTTTCATTCTTGAAAGGAAAAGATGAAAAGCTAGCCATCATTAAAGAATCCTCTCTTTCACTCTCAACACTCTCACACTCTTCCTCATTAGTAAGGCTAGCTTGCTTAGATTGGTTATTCTTCTTAAAACAGTTTGATGCATAGTGGCCTTTCTTGCCACAGAAGAAACATTTGATCTTTGACAGCTTCTTCTTGCCACTAGATGTTGCAACTTGTGAGGGTTGATCCTCACTACCTTCTTTGGCTTTGTCCTCCTTGAAGTGTTGTTGACCTTTGCCCTTGCCTCTTGACTTGTCCTTGGTGAAGATTGTTTTGTCATCTTCCCCATCCCTCAATGAAAGTCTGTTGATCCTCAGCATCTTGTTCTCTTGCCTACTTTCTTCAGCAATGAGAATACCTTGAAGAGTCTCCAAGGATGGAAGTTCCTCCGTGACATCATAAGTCTGCACAATATTGTCATACTCATCTCTAAGTCCATTAAGGACTAGTTGAACAAGTTCAGTGTTCTTAAGAGCATCTCCAATACCAGCTAACTCTTGATCAAGATCCTTTACTCTCATTACATAAGATGAAGCACTCTCATCTACTCTCTGATAAATTAGAAAGATTTGGTTTCTAAGTGTGAGCAATCTAGAAGTATTCTGAATTTCATAGATTATTTTGAGAGTGTCCCAAGCCTCCTTGGCAGTGGTGCATGTACTGATCTCTCTTAACACTTCATTTGTGACATTCATTTTTATGAAATGAAGGGCAATTCTGGTTCTTTTATTGAATGCTGCAACTTCATTAGGTGTTGCAGGTTCTTCTTCAGCTCCACTTACAATGTCCATTACATCCTGTAGAATCAATAATGATTCCATTCTAATCTTCCACATTGCATAATTGGAAGATGTTAATCTCTCACTATGCTCCAAGAAATATGAACCAGATGAAGACATATTCACTATGAGAAATTCTAGTAATGATAAAGATGGAGTTGAAAATGTTGCTTGCTATCTCAACCTAGGATTTAACACTTAGAATGTTGATCCAACCTATGAAATCTAGCAACTGTTGGATTTATTCCCTCTACTCTCCTTAAATCCCATATTAATCTGCCTCCATTCATGCTGCATATTTACTAACGTTGTCACGCAGTCTGCATATTTACACGCAAATTCGCACAGACGAAGAAAAGGCGAAAGAATCACGACACTGTATTTTTACACACGTTATGGTGACAAGCGAAAAGGGGACACTATCTTACAGAATGCCAAAGGTGCCCTAAAAACAAAGGCACCCTGTAAATCTAATCCTAAGGCTACTCGTAAGAGTGACGCACTTTTTGCATTGTCATCAACAATGATCACTTCAGCACTGACTGACATCGCACCCTTTTCACGCTCACCCCATGCAGCTGCGCTAATAGATTGGACAACGACTGCAATCACCCACGATCTTATAGATAGCACATCCACTCTGTACTTTCCACATCTGCACACCTGTAATATAATGTATATATATATTGGATACCATTTGTGTATTTAGGTTAATGAGTGAATGAGTTGATGAGTTGATGAATGAGACGAAGTAGATGCCTTGCGCATTGATTCTTGATTGTCAGCAATAAGGTTTTATTCATTTACAGATTGCATAAGCTTCGTAGGGCACGCGGTTTCGTTCACTATTGTCTTGTGCTCTACCGCATTATTGACATGTATACATGATATACTTAATCTAATACAACTCCTTGTTAATATCCCTGTTAATATTGCTATGCTTATCATCCATATTGTTTGATCTTTCTAGTTGTTCTTTCTGGTAATAGACGACTAACATTTAGTCTTGTCTTTCGTGAATCATTCGCGACTAATTATCAGTCGAGCACCGTCTAGCTCATCGCGAATCATTCGCGAAGAATAATAAGTCTTACTATTCACGACAAACCATTCTTCTGGAGCTTCATTCATTTATTAAAGTTTAGCTGCGTAATCAAGAACAACTATGATTCCCATCACTACCGTTTTGTTCGTTCTGATAGGCGTAGTCATGCTTACGGAGAGAGTCGTATAGCTCGTTCCGCTGCGCATGAACATTTTCTGTTCGAGTTCGTTTCTCGTTCTTGTTTGTCTTACCTCTTTGAGCTTATTTCTCGTTTCTAACATATGACACTTTTTCTCAACTCGTTCATCTCCCTCTCTCCAACAGCAACAGAATGTGAGATCCAACTCACAACTAAAAAAATCAATCTATCTTGAATTTGGATCTTGCTTCAATCATAGAAATGAAGCACATGCAAGTATGAAGTCTATCTCTCCCACAAGTTTCAAAGAACCGATAAACTCTCTAGAAACTTACTTTCAACTCAGACACAATAATTTGTGTAAAATGAAAAGTCTAAGACCTCACAAAACTCACTTTTCTTCAATTCTACTTGTTTGATAATGAAAATTGAAAAAATTGGTGAAAAGAATTGATGTGTGCTCACTTTGGCATATCACACGAGATGAGTACTCTTCCTATCTCTTTGATAGCCTAAAACTCTTCTAAAAACAAATCAAATTGATTTAGAAACTCGAGCAACACAATCTACTTTTCAATACCTATCCAACAAGCTATTGAACATCAAATTTGGATCATTCCTTGAGAAGTAGCACTCAAACAAAGAGGGTTGATTTCACACGTGTGAGTTCTCTGTCCGTACAGGGCTCAACTGGAGCAGATCAGGCTTGATTTGATCCACTTATGATCCACAGATGGCTTGTTTGTCAGCGAGTTTGGATTCCTCTCCCAAATCCGAGTTCCTGCAAGCAAAAGCAGTTATGTTCTGATGTATACACCCTCACCTCTACAAAGCATGAAGCTTTGATACCATGTGAAGTTTTTAGCACGTGTGAACTTCACCACACACCTTACAGGATCTTAATGAGGTGTTGTGATTGCACAAGATTGATCAATGAACAGATTACTTGAAAAATCTATGGCAAGAGCACAATGACATACATCAAACTGAAAAAACTAACTTCTTACTATGAGAAATGGATATCAGAAATAATTCTAAGTGCTCACTATGGGAAAAACAGCTCTCGAGTAGAGAGAGAAAATCTACTCATAAAACTCGGGTAGAGAGAGAATGAGCCCAAAACACCAAAATCTCAATATTCACAATATGGCAAAACATGCCAAAGTTTCCCTACATCAAAGAGGCTCGAATTCCTACAGTGGAGTTGCACGGAAAGTCCACTTTACTTAGTTTACTCAACTAACAGGGATCCACATGTAAAACTGCATGCATAGATATTGCATGTACTGCATGTCACCTCTCAAAATTGCCTAGACATGTGTAGATCATGAAAACTACTTTGCATGTTGCATGCACTGATTGCATGTTGCTTACATTCACACTGAATGACTTTGCATGTAATCTAAACTTTTGCTTGACATCAAGATTGAATCTACCTAACTCAAACTCGACCTATTCTAGAAGGTTATGTGCTCAATTCACATACCTTTATGTACAATAAAATATACAATGGAAATAAGATAGGCATGGCCCCAAAACTTGAGATAGGAAGATATGATTTTAATAATCTTCACATTATCTACATGAATCCATGCTCATTTTCCATTGCTTTGTACTCTTCCTTTATGGGATGACAAGCGGATATCCAATCCAGCCAAGCTCACAACCCCAATGTCATCCAGGCCTTTAACCACTACTGTAAGGCCTATGAATGAATCGAAACATCTACTTACTCCGTCCCCATCAATATTCATCTTACAAAATTTGATGTGCAACAAGTATAAAGATGGTCGAGGCTGGCCACACAGATCAAAAACACAAAATCCATGCAGCACTATGAACATTATGAACCACATATAAAGCCAATACATGGCAAATCCCCTTCTAGCTAGTGTACGGTCAAGAAGCAATCATGCCAATTGAGTTCGTTATACCCAATCTTAGGTTAGTTGTGGAGCATAGGCTAGATGAAAATCAATCAATGCAAAAAAGGCTTATCATCATGAAACTCCATAAAACAAGATTCTTGTCCTTATAGGCTATGTTAGCCGAGAAGAAGAAGAGAAAGGCATGATTTTGACTTAAAAAAGAAATATCTAGCGGAAGGAGAATTATAACACTAAGGCTGATAAGGTCAAATTAAAATTTAGTGAGAAAGGCCCTTACTTAGTAGTTGAGTGGAACTAGTGAAAAGTCGACTTATCAACAACACTATAGCCACAAGCATAAACATCGAGCCTATTAATCAATTTGTATGCAAAAATGTTCTTCGACTCCTTTTGCAAAGTCATTACCACTCATAACAGGTGACAAAAAGTTAGATCAAAGAGTTTACTCTCTCTCTCTCTCTCTCTCTCTCTCTCTCTCTCTCTCTCTCTCTCTCTCTCTCTCTCTCTCTCTCTCAAAAACATTCGGCAAAACTAAGAATTGAGCTTGCACATCATTAAATTTGAAAAAAAGCCAAACGTCTCAAAACTTCTTATCAATAAAATATAAATTGTGTTGTTCATTTCTTGGATTTCAATAGAAATTGCTACATATCTATTTCAGCAATAAAGAAATCCTAGAACTCGTTAACTACGAGATTATATTGTTCGTTTTATATCATTTTAAAAAAAGAAACATCTATAAATTTAAAATATTTCAACAAGAATGCCATTACTTTAGCATTAACTTCATACATGCACTTACCTTCATACCCAATATATCACATTTTGAATTGAAGCTCACACATTTCAACTTATGAGCTCCAAGAATGTTGTTGACCAATGACCAACAAAAAAGAGATATGCTCATGAATCTAATATATGGCCCATAGCAAAAAATTTCTTCTGATGACCATGTCAACAACACAATAATTTGTCAAGAGTAGCGTCATTTTCTTGAATCTCATCATGCAACATTCATTACAAGCTACTAAAGAACAATCTTGTATCTCAAAATAAAAGCAATGCCAATATTGTTTGTCGCGAAGGAGTCATTTGCTTCAATCTCATCATGGAACAATCGTTACAAGCTACTAAAGAACAATCTTGTATCTCAAAAATCAAAGCAATGCCAACTTCTTTTACTCAACAAGCCTAATCCAATCTACCCAACATTCATTTATAATGACATACAATAAGCTGCCAAAGGACAATATTTATTCAAAATGGTTGTGGCCATCCATGCCAATCCAAAGCCAAATACTACCCAAAGAGTTGCTAAGAATACAAGTGCATAATCATAGAAATCTAATAATAAACTAATACTAAGCTTTTCGAAATGAAACCTTAAGCTTCCAAAGACAAAAGAGGCTATCAACCAACCCACATGTGGGGGACTTGACTAATTTTCAAATTCCCCTATGAAAAAGGTGCATCGTTTTAACATCCTGAACAAAAGAGGCCTGCATTGTTTCAACATCCTTCAAAGTTGACTATTGTGGAGTTCGGAATGTTTCATCCACCGTAACAAGCCATCAACAAAGCTTGAAGATATATGAAGTCTTTTCTAGTGCGAAATACTTTTCATTCAATTGAGCACAAATATATACCCCACTTAAAATGTGTTGGATCAATAAATAAATGATTTCAAAGACAGAAAGCTCCGATTCATGCCCAGGATTTGAGTGATTTTCCTCTTTGATGGATATTTGCACTTTTTCAACATGCCTCCAAAGAGATTTGGTGTTGTCGAATGGATTTTAAATTCGGGTATGTTATGTACATGATTGGTCAGATTATGCACATATTTTTGAAACTAAACAAGCTCGCTAAGCAGAATAATCATATTAAACTAACGATACTCCTTTAAAAGGTACATTGACGGACTAAGGGAATCCATCAGTCCTCCAGAACTCATCTGGTACAAATCGTCTCCACCACCGAAGCTATGGCGAGTAGGTCCTCGAAACAGCATCCCAGATAAATCCATATTCGGAGAGGCTATTTCCAGTTGAAATGGCTGCCAGAGAGAGGAGAGCGAGAGAGATAGAGAGAGATAGCCAGGATGGAACATATACAGATGTCAGTCCCAAATCAAAGCTTTCATGACAAGATAACAATTGAAACGAAAACATGTCATGCAATTTATCACCAGACTGATAACAATAACCCCAAGAACATTTCCATCCTCTCCTTAGATTGTCACAATACTCCAGATTGGAATTCTAAACTAAGAACTTTAGTTGTATGGATTGAGAACTACACGGTTCAAAATATAAAATTGGCAGCATTCCATGTTTTAGAGCTCTACTTAACTAAAAGCACCAGTTGAGTTTGCAAATATTCCATTTTGACAATTTGTCGTAGGCGGGTTGAAGAATGTTTTATATACATGCTAGGAATGAACGAGCTTACCGATAACCAGCTTAAGAACGGTGTTGAGGAGCGACCTCCATCATCATCAGCCCTGTTTTCTTTATGGTCATCAGAAAAAATATTCTCTCCAAGAGTTTTAGAAACAGAAAGAGGAGTGAAGATGTGTGGAAAGCAGTCACTAGAAGGTAACTTTGAAAGCACTTCTTCTGCTTCTGAATAAGCTACTTCAGAAGTTTCACATAATTGCATCAATATACCCAAAGCATCATCTTCATCATCTTCCAGAGGCAGTCCGATTCCCTGATAACAGAAATAAAGCGTGATAACCCTTGTACTAAAAACATGGCTGTTTTTTATTAGCCAAGTTTTGAAGGTCAATCTAGTAAAATAACTGAATCCTAAAGCCTTTCTAAGGCCACATAAGCACTCAGAATCTGAACCTCTACTACAACTTATTGAGGGACGAACAGCACATTTCAATGAAAAAATTCAGTAAACTTAGAAACATTCTCATAACAATTACTGCAGCAAAATGGCATCATCCTCATGTCTATGATATAAGCATTCTCTCATTCTAACATTCCAAGAAAGTCACTGGAGTCCAGATCTTAAACTCTGACAACAAAATCTGAAGAAACCATGACACTTTCTTCAATCGGAAAAACAAGAAGCAACTTCTGATAATACCAACCTGAAGCAAGCACGACTGTCCGTCCTTCCCACCAGCAAACATTTGATCCAGCCTCCACGGAGACTTGGGAAAAGGGGATAATGCACCAAAATATATTTCACTGCTATGCAATAATAGAGATCCTTAGTCGATATGTTGCGAAGGCTGATGTATATACCACTTCTCATTTAAGCAATGGAATTCAATATGACATAGATTGAAATACAGAGGCACGTGAAATTTTTCTATTGCGATTCAATCTTAAAACATCATCTCGGAAAAGCCTCAAATATACTTGCTACAACCTGAAATTTCAGATTAGAATTTGTTATCATGTCATAACATATCATAATATGTCATACAGATCACATATTAAGACTAGGTGCAAAAGGTGAAAAAGCACACGTTTTTCCAGAATTAACCAAGCCCTGACCCAGCACTGCAGGGTGAACAGCATTTGCTCGGCAAAAATTGTTCCCCTTCAAAACATGTTTCTCCGACGGAAGGGAAAGAGGTTCCAAAGCAGCTGCTTCATATCGAATACAACTATCTGATGATAAAAGTTGCATACCCTCATCATTGAACTCCTCCTTTTGACATTCTTTCGTCAAAACCTCACTTGATCCCTGTATCCAAAACAATACATATTAAAAGTTTCACAAAGAAGCTTAAATAATTTTGAAGGTATCGGCTGAAGCAGAACGCAATGTGCATCCTAGCATTCAGAATATATATGGGATCTAAGATTAGCTTTAAAAATTTAATTAGAAAGGGATATACAACACTAAAGTTCTGAACCTTAAATGTTACTCGCAGTCAAGTACCAACATGGTACATTGTAAGTTTTCCCACCAAACAGCTAGAGACGAAGTACAACATCTTTGGTGCTCATCAGAGTAGTACTTCAAACCTTGAATGCCTTGTAAAAATATGGTCTAAGATATAATGAGTATTGCAGCATTGTTCTTCCTATAATGAGCTGCTAGAAAAATGCTACTGATATCAATAGCAATCGTGGTACTGACAGTGTCAAACATTCTTTGTGCAGAATGTAGCTTACGCCTTAGAAAAGATACTTCCCATGTTCCCTAGAAAGTGCTGGGATACCAGGATATGAAGTCAATCCACTAAAAGGTATCACATGAAATGCAAATAGACAGCAAAAGATAAATTTATCAACCTCAATAACTTCCAATAACCAATCCCCAACAAGGAAGAGCTCTTTAATCTCTTACCACGAACCCAAGAGTCTGAAATCACAAGCTACAAATCATAGAATCAACGAACCGTGTACGGTTCACCACGGTTCTGAGAACCGTACGGTTCTCAGATAATTTTACCTGGAACGTGGTGAACCTCACTGATAATTAATTAATTTATTTATTTATTTTTTTCAGTACACAGGTCTGTGTGGATTAACAGGTCTGTGTGGATTATCAGGTCTGTGTGGATTAACAGGTATGTGTGGCTGTCCAATTCTGTTATGGATCAGGTCCAAATCTGTGTCCAGATCTGTTATGGCTGTCCAAATCTGCTATGG
>MU834354.1:0-47663 GCA_029204225.1 Diphasiastrum complanatum | reverse complement strand
GCAATCCCAAACTAAATGTGGACCCTTGACTTAATTAGTTGACACACATTATAATTTCTTCCAACATTACATCAAAATAAGCTCTTGCACGTTCACATGTGCCATGAACCTCATAGTTGCCCACATGTACTTCACCCTTGCATTTTATATGCCAACTATTTTGTTTACATAACTATAAGCCCGCAACTCACAAGACTCACCAAGTAGTTTGTATTGGAAAATGGTTTTTATAGCAATCGTCACGAGTGGTCAAGATCATCTAAAAAGTTACAACAAGCTCAAAGGGGTGAGACATAACTTTGAAAATGACCCTTGCCACACCCGTAAAGGTCATTAGAAAGACGAGTCTCTCGTATGAACTTTTTATGATTTACTGTACATCATCTCATTGATAATTGGTCAAAATTTCCAATGATGATAAAAATTCTTTATGGACATGTAACTTTCTGATTATGAGCTATTTATGATTTATCGAACAAGCAAATTTAGTAGAAGAGACTTTGCCTCAATATAATAGAGTCCTACTTTAGTTCAAAACAATTGGAGAAAAAACCATACGAATACATAACTCGTACTCCAAAATACAAAATCAATTCTTATAAACTACAACCAAATTCAAATTTAAATTCAAAGGTTTGACCTACAGTATTTGAACTACAATTCGACAATGAATGAGAATACTTAAGATAACTATAACTTGATTTATAATATATAAAATAGCGACTCATAGCAAAATTAGGATGTGTGATGACTTTCAAGGTCTTACATTAGCAAGAGTTTCATCTATGTTGTAGGAAAAGATCCGGAGACGTGGATCTGTTGGATTTCAATCTCAAAACCAAATTCATTGAGTAATGAGCATCCTAAAAAAAATTTCGAAGATCGACACGACAAATCGACTCCATCATCTGTCATCTTCAACTTCACCATGTATATATGTGTATAATCAACGTTACCCTCCATCAAAGCTCCCAACACATCGAGGTAACCGACACATCGAAGTGCCCGAAGTATCGAGGTACTAGACACATCGAAGTGCCCGAAGTATCGAGGTACCTGACACATCGAAATGCCCGACATATCGACTTCATTAAATCAGGAGAATAATCGATCCATGAGCTGTCAGACAACTTCAAGTACATCTCTGACAGTCACCTGACTTGTACATACACTTACAGTTAAGAGAAGATGACCATTTAATACATAACCGCTATAGTAAATTAAGTAGTTAGATTTTATGCTCCCAATGCACTGAGCACTAACATGCAATCATCAATGTATAGCGTTAGCAAATCTAACATGCTCAACAAGCTGTATTCTAGTTAAGTAACTAAGTTGCTATGTAATCAGTAAGAAGAATAAATCATTGATCATCAACTGAAGCAATTTTGGCGCTCATTGTCTCACGCTGCTTCATGCTCTGTACTCATCCCCTTCATTCAGTCAGAGTGCAAGTTTTAGTCACCACTAATGTTTTGTTCTATTGCGCATAGCTACTGTTTCATTTATCTTGTTTTGTTGGTAATTGTTGCACTTCTGATCCTACACCATCCGTCGTTCTACTTCCACTACTATACTACCATTATCGATCTGATATCAGAGCATCTATTTCTACCAAAGTTACTTTGATCCAATATCAGTCGATCACATTTCTGATAACATTCCGATTTCCGACATGGTATCAGAGCGGGTGGCTCAGTAATCTGCAATTCTATTGTAGGTTATCTGTCTTGTTTCTACCAAGACATCATCTCAGCAAGTGCGCAGCCAATAGTATTACGATATTGTTTTTTCTACCAACAATCTTGCTCTCTACACCATAATGGATCCATCTTCTAGTTCATCTCTGATTGACAAACTCGACGGAGAGAACTATCATCTCTGGAAGTTCAAGATGTTTATGTTTGATCAAGATCTATTAGAGTTTGCATTGCATTCATAGTGTAGATGTTGATTTTCTTACATTGGCAAGATTGGTGAGTTGTTGTCTTTCTAACCCAAGATCATTTTGTAGATTTGGATCTTAATTGATCTAAAATCTCTCACATGGTATCAGAGCTTGTGTTTCAGGTTATGAAGGAAGCAATCACATCTATCAATGATTTGGAGAAGATGTCAATGCTACACCAAAATCGAGTTTCTTGCATATGTAGATTGGATCTTTTGTAGATCAAAACTCAAAATAGGTTTATAATCTTGATCAATTTCGATTTCACAACCTACTTACTAGATTTAGCCAATTTTTAGAGCATTGGAAAAGCCTAAGTGGTGGCTACAAGAATATCAAGTAGAAATTAAAATAATCAATTTTTTGTGATTTTTTCAAAACCCTAATTTTGATTGGATCTCTAGATTGTGAGGTTCCTGAACTTCATTTGAGTGTGTTTCAATCTTATGAAGTGGCAAAAATCATTAGATTGAGGATAGATCATAGGTTGATCAAGATTTCACTATTCTATGTGCTGATTAAGTGGATTCATGTTGGAAGACAATGATAGGCTTTCATCATGTAACTATTCATTGTGGAAAGTGAGGATGGAATCACCTCTTGAGATGAATGATGTTTTGGATATTGTTGTAGGTTTGGAAGAGAGGCCAGAAACACAACAAGAGAAAGTGAGGAATGACAAGAGAGCCAAAGGAGCTCACATATGATGAGAAAGGTAGGCAAGTGGAAGTGTCTCATTTTGCTTTTCTCACATGCTTTGGTGAATCTTCTTGTGTAGATGATGTTATGCAAGTGGATGATGGTTTTCATGGAATGGATGCAACTAATGGATCTAGAGAACAAGTTGTACTAGCACTCTTGGCTAGTTTTGTTGATGGAGATGAAGCTATTGGAGGCTCATTATATCACTCATTCATGATCAAGTCATCAAGTGATGATGGCATCTTGAGGCAAGATGGAGATGGAGGCTCATTCATGGAGTTTTATGGTGGAAACATATCAAGAAAGGACAAAGCGGGAGGATACAAGCAAGCACATGGTTATTACTCACATTTATTTGTTTGGTTGTTGTAATTTTCCAGAGAGTTCAAAGTTTATATCATGGAGGAATAATCTCATTTACATTCTATTTAGTTCTTTATGTTCTATTTACATCTTGATGTGTAAATTTGATGTAAGGGATAATAATGCATCCAAAGTGGACACATCAATAATGGATGCTACTTTAAGCATTGGAAAAGGACTTGTTTATGAATCATAGGACATCACTTGGAGTGTTATCAAAGTTTTGCTCAAATTAGCTAAAGAGGGAGTGTGAGAGATTTCAACTAGTTTAGTCAAATTTGCTACATTTGTTTATATGGCAATTGAGGCCAATTTTATAGTAGACTTAGAGTTTGACTTTTCAAACTTATATTGGTCTAAAATCATTTGAATAAACACTTTTGAAAATTGTAGAACACGAGTTTTGGAGATATTCAATTTGAGTAGTAGAGACATTGAATCTAGTCACAATAATAGTAGGGTTTTTCATTATGGAGGAAAACCAAAGTTTAAAATCAGGTTTGGACTTGTTATAAAAGGATGTAACTTGTGGGAAGAGGAGACATTCTATCTCCCTCTTATCGCATTCATGCTTATACATGGTTCTCTTGGGTTCTACTATCCATTGGTTCACTATACTTGTGCTATCTTGTGTATAGAATGTTCATTAAATGCTATCTTCAGATCCACAAGTGTGAAATACAATAGCTTACTATTTTTGTATAGAAAACAAATTTATTTTATGTTTTGATTCATGTTTGATCAAGATCTATTAGAGTTTGCATCTCATTTATAGTGTAGATATTGGTTTTTCTACATTGGCTAGATTGGTGAGTTGTTGTCTTTCTAACCCAAGATCATTTTTTAGATTTGGATCTAAATTGATCTGAAATCTTTCATATTATTCGAAAAATAGCCACGCTCAACTCAGAATCTAGTGCAAGATCTTCCTTCTGTTAGCAAACCAACTTCTCCATGTGTAAGATGTATTATTAGTAAGCATGCTAGAAGTCCTTTCATCTCTGATTCACTTCATACTTCTAGGGGTTTACTTGAGCTTGTACATAGCGACATTTGTGGTCAATGCAGACTATTTCGACAAGGGGAGCTATTTATTTTCTAACTTCTATTGATGATTTCTCTCGACAAACTATCATCTATTTCTATGAAGAGCCAATCTAAAGCTTTCAAGTTCTTCAAACAATTCAAGGCATCTATAGAAAATCAGTCCCAGAGAAAGGTCAAGGCTCTACGTACTTATGGAGGGGGATAATTGATCTCCACCGAATTCAAGGACTTCCGCAAGGCCAATGGAATACATCAGCAATACACAACCAACTACTCACCTCAGTCTAATGGTATAACTGAGAGGAAGAATCGAACACTCATCAAAAGTGCCAAGAGCATGTTGGCCCATGCCTCTCTTCCTAAGAAATTTTGAACAGAAGCTATTACTATAGCTGCCTATCTATAAAATCGATCCATCACTAAGGCCCTAAATGGCAAACACCTTATGAGGTGTGGATAGGATCGAAGCCATCACTCAAGCATATTTGAGTGTTTGGATGCATTGCCTACACTCAGAACCCTATTGATCTAAGAAAAAAGTTGGACGACACCAACAAAAAGTCGATCTTCATTGGCTATTCTCCAGATCACAAGGCATTCAAGCTCTACAACACAATAACATATTGTGCAGATTCCAACAAGGGCATTTGATGGATTTTTAAAATTTTAGAATCCCTCGCAATTCGACGCGTCAAAATCCGACGTCCATGTAAAATTTCCAAAATCGGAGCTCTCATGATCGGAAAATTGTGGCGGCAACCAATTTTTAAAGTGGACGTCAGAATCTAGCATGTCGGAATCTAACAGCCTGACGTGGATATGGCATGGAACACTTTTTAAAAAAAATTACGTGTCATCTGACGTGGATGTTGGAATCCAAAGGACATCAGATTTCGACATCCACGTCAACAATCCAAAAGCATGTCCATGATGTCTGACCTCTGAAGTCCGGGCCTGGGCCGACACGAACATCGAATTCCGACATGTTTGGAACACATCGGAATTTGACGTCTGGTTGTTTTTTCTGAATTTGCATGATTCAGCGTCTTTCTTCTCACTTTCTTTTGTGTAGGTTGGAGCAATTGAAGGCAAGTTTGGAGCGATTATTGCGATTCTTGAAGATCAGTCCATGCTTTTGGTGCTTAGACGTTGGTGCTTGAAGATATTGAAAGCTTTTGAATTTTATGTTTTGCTTTATTTTTGAAAGATAAAGTTTGTTTTGTTTGTTTTTGTGAAAGAAAGTGAAGAGAGGAAAGATAAGTGTTTGAATATATAGTGTTAAGTTTAAGTGTTTGAATAGATAGTGTTAAGTGTTTGAATAAACAATGTTAAGTGTTTGATTAGTTATTGTTAAGTGTTAAGTGTTTGAATAGATAGTGTTTGATGGTAAATGAATCTTAGATTTGTGATGTGAGAGAGAGAGAGAGAGAGAGAGAGAGAGAGAGAGAGAGAGAGAGAGAGAGAGAGAGAGAGAGAGAGAGTATGTGTTTTTTAAACTGGATTACTTTCCTACACGATGTTCAGACTTCAACTAGCTGTTCGAACAAAGCGTAAGAGCCCGCATGCAGGAGGGTGCCCATCTCCAAGATACATGTGCTGATCATTCTCCTATTTCTGACCGCGGCTGGGAATGGCCTCTTACAAGCTTGGGCGCCCTACAACAAGTAGTCTACAGCAAAAATCTTTGCCTAAATGCCTCTAGATTAAGCGGAAACAGTCACAGCTAGTTTTAGCAAACCCTTGCTACAAAAATAAGGAGTTTCCAGGTTCTGTTGAGCTCCTAGATAGCCTATGGGCTTGATATGAAGTTACAAACAACTTCATTGATGCCCAAAACCCCACTTCAAGACTAGTCTTGCCTCATTTGGTTGGGAATTGACTTCAAGCAACCAAAAAACAAATTTGCCAAAACTTTTGGTGAGTTTTATACCAAAAAACAGCAAAGAAAACTCAAGAATGAGCACTAGGCACGGATATGGGCTCGCAAAATTTGTAACTTTTGCATACGGTGTCCGATTGAGGCGTGCCGACAATCTACAAAATCGGAACAACACCTTTGAAGCTGATGGAAGCCTTCAAACCACCAAATTCCAGCTTCTCCAAAACTTGACTTTTCTCCCCTATTGAGCTAACATAGCTCTAATACCATTATGTTGGAACACCAGGAGCGACGATCCACACCTTGATAGTCATCACCTGCAAACACAGATTCCAAACCAGCGGAAGCAACACACTCCACAAGGAGGAAGAACAAGAACACTCCACAAGGAGGAAGAGCAAAGAACATCAAAGTATGCCATTACAACTAACTTACTCTCTCATTTAAAATTGGTGATTAAGTACAATGGAAAATTTGGGTTAAAAAAGGACCGTAATAAATTTGAACTTATCTATCTAACCACTACTCTAAATTTTATGGCTTAAAATATGTTGATTCTTATCTTTCGATATTTAGATAGCCTGATTCCTATATGCATATTATTGTATGATTCTCATGTTTTGATTCTTATACATGGATTCTTATATGATTCTTTTGCATTTTGTTGCGGATTATAAACTCGCATCTATCCTTTTTTTTTGTTATCACTGGTATGAAAGTTTGACTCTAATATGCATTAAAGTTTTGTAGTTGATTTTCATTTTTCTACTTCATTTCAATATATTAAGGTTTATTGTAATATATTGTATGTTTATGAATGTAGTAATCATATCGGGGTGGGGTCCCTTGCAGTGGCAAGAGATCGGAAGATTATGTTTCAAATTTGTATGCATTGCTAACTCTTGAGCAAAAAACACAATTGCAAAGTATGCTTAGCCAAGATGTCGAGGGTGGTACCTCACAAGCACCGCAGCTTCCGCCCCTACCGAAGAGTCATCCACGAATCCTTATTATGACGTGGATCCTCAAGGGAACATAATCGCCAACTATAAAGGGAGGGTGGTTATGGACCGATTGCATTCCCTATGCCAACGCCATTTTGGCGATAGATTGTTTATGAAATGGTCCAAACAATCTAACGAACCTATGTGACAAGTTATTGGTACCCTTCATGACGAATTCCCACAAGAAGAGGAATTCGACTAGAAGAAAATTCATAAGCATACGAGCTTATGGATAAGACATCGCCGTGATACAGCATAATGACATTATAGGAATGGGTTATTGAAACCCCAATGGTGTTCAAGGGCAGATTGGAACACTGTAAAAAATGATGAAAAAACACTAGATAAATACAAGATTCAAAGAGATGTCGCAACCACTAGGATGCATGGAATAGGCAACCTTAAGTTGGGCTCGAGCGGAAAGGCGGGCTTGCAAGCAAGCATGGTAAGTGAATCTAAACTACGCTTATAGTTTTTCTTTGATTTCATATGATTTTCTTTTTTAACATGCATTATGACTAGCTATTCCAACCTAGCCCTAAACTAATTCCAACCTAAATTGAATGGATAGTTGGTGGATTATGGTCGTCTACCAACCAAGGAAGAGTACGACTTTGCCTTCAGGGAATCATACAAGACATTAGTCGATAAACTGGAAACACATACGTGTTCACTCTTAACCATTAGTATGATCAAGCAATAAATACTAATGTGTCTTGTTTGCTTGTTTTCATGCAGAGTGGACGTCAAGACGACGACGAGTAGATTAGGTTTTTAATATAATTTTAGTTCGTCTATCGTAAATTAGAGAAATGTGAAAGCAGCAATTTTGTGATACATTGATATACACTTTCAATATATATATATTATTGCAATTTATCACAATATTGTTATTGGTTTTGTGTATATGTCGGATTTCGAAATATGAGCAATGTCCTATTCCAAGATGAGCAATGTCTTAACTAACTAGAAATTACAAAACTTTGTGCAATGTGACAGTTACCCTACTTTGTACATAGATTTACTGTAAATAATGACTGTTATCTACTATAGGATGGCTCTAGTAGATTAAGTAGATTCAATCTTATACTTTCAAGTAATGATCATTGATTTGCTATCATCAACAAATCGATCAAGTGAATATATGATAGAGTTTGCATTTTTCATCATCAAGTAGTCTATAGTCTGTATTCTAGTCTGATTTTTAAGTTTGACCAACTTGGATCTTTGCATGATGATTCTTGTTAATAGAGATTGGGTTGTTATGGGTCCACCAACACATGGAATGGAATGAGGAGATCCAGATAGGTCGATGTAAGATTTTGATTCTTAAAAGGACAACTTTGAGGGAAATTGAGAAATTTGAAAGTGAGGCTAATGGCTTGAATGTGAGGTATCAATCTTTTGTTTAGCATTTTTTTTTTGCAAAATCATTTTTTTTTGTGTTATATCTCTTATTCCATTTCTACATGGATTTTAATAATTTATTGTATTGTGACTAATTGTAACAAATGTGTACGTTTATCAAGAAGGCATTACACACCCTGCTTTTGTTGAGATCATGTAGTTATGGTCAATATAGTGCTATGTTGAGTGTTGATAGTGATTTCTGAACATTCTTTATCAAATTTCGAGTGGTCCATACATGATCGCATGAACAAGCCATTTGGCATAGCAAGCGAAGGAGTGACTTTCTCATGCTCTTCTTGTTTTCTATTTTTTCCTCAAAAGGAAGAGTTGTGGTTGAATTTATTGTTGATTTAATCTTTTTTCCTCAAAAGAAAGAGTTGTGGTTGAATTATTGTTGATTCAGAAAGTACAAGGGGCCTAATCTTATTGTTCCTTCAAAAGTGCTAAGTCAAGATGTGGTGCAATGGCATGCAAGACCCCCATGCACAAGTACTTGGTAATGAAAGAAAGGTGACGAAAACACATGGAGCAAGGGAAAGAAAGTCTTAGTGGTGTGATTATGGGCTAACCTCCATTTTGGCATCATTCCAAGATGGCAAGTCCTCCCCATCTCCTACATATACTTGGGGGTTTTCCTTGTAAAAGAGAGTCATCCTATAGATTGAGTTTCATGACGATTTAATCTCATGATTTTGAAGGCTTACTATTGAGAGTGATTCTATGTGTGGAGATTCATTCAATTGTTGAGAGATTGATTTTTATGAATGAGTTTGTTAATTGATATGTCACGCTCTTGAATGTTTACTCTTCTTTTATTGTGTGCTTATAATATTCCATCATGGATGAGGATAGAAATTCAAGAAATGAGAGGTTGTTTGGAGATTTTCTTGTTGGACTTCCTTCCATTGATCGAAATCGCTTTTGTTATTGAGAACAATATTAAAGCTCTGCCTCTGAGACAGATTCCTCATTTCAATAAGCTATGGTCCATCGTTGAGCTAATGTCCAAAGCTGGGACAAAATTACCACTAAGAGTCATTACTTCATCAATGTTGAGCCTGTTGTCCATTGCTAGCAGAGGAGCAACCTCTCACACTTCAATTGGCAGCTAACAACTTTTTGGATTGCTAGCCAATATGAGCATTTCTCTTGCTTGTAGATGGCCGCTGCCTTGAGAGGGCACACTTGAGTGCACTGTTAAGGCAACACACCTTTGTTGTTTTCTACCGAACTTGAGCACACTTATGATGACGGTCAAGAAGCCAATTCTATGGTAGTGATCAAATTGAAATCATTGCTATGAAGCACCATTTTCTCAGTTACTAATCTCAATTCTTGAAGTGCAACACCTCTGTTGCCAGTTGAAGTTATGAAGCAACTTTTGTTTGTCAAACATCAATCTTTCAAAAGCAGAATGGCAGTTCATTGAGCCCACTTCATCGCTACATACAGCTCATCCCGTGAGCGGAATTTCATTACCAAGACGTCATGATGAGAGTCTAGGTCCATCGCTAATCCACCAATGTAGTTTTGACTTCACAAATTTTCTACCACTGTGGATCGCTTCTCTTAAGGAGTAGAACTATTCATTGCCAGTCACATGTATGAGAGGTCACTCTCTGTTGAACACCATTTGTGGATTGAGTGCCACTGGTAGAGTAGCAATTCATTATGGGAATGGCAGGAGGAAATGCATATCAATCCTCATCAATTTAGGGTAGCAAGCATCATTTGAGAGTAAACGAGTCCAATTCAAAGGTTCTTGCAAATTCAAGGAGAGACACTAGAAAGCCAAAAGTTTCCAAAGCCAAATTACCGAGATTGTTTAAATTCTAGAAGGAGGTAGTTCTCGGTCTCATATTTCTTGGCGGGTCGAAAGGACAAGGGATCGTCTAGCATTTCTAGGTATTTCTTTTTCTCAAAGCCAGTTTCATTGCCTTGGTTGTCATAACTTAATGATCAACAATGTCATTAGTGAAATTGTTGGGTTTTCTGTATGCCTTGGAATATTCTTCTTAAAAATTGCATAAAGAACCGTAAGTTGTGATCTTTTGTAATTCCATGGTTTGAGAAGTACTTCTTAAAGATAAGCATGGGATGTTTTCTATTGGGAAAGTCAGACTGAGAGTACATCTTGAGTAATTGGCCAGAATTCCTTTTCTTTGAATTATAAACGGTTCGATTTGCTTTCTAGAAGTGCTTAGTGAATCATCATATCGAAGTCATCATTGAGCATAGAGTTTGAAAAGAAAAGTGTTATATATGTCTTCTCATGCTAAACATGGGTTTTCACTCTCTCTCCTTGGAATATAGGAGAAGGTTCTATACTCAATGTGGTTGGAATACACCAGTACGAGCTAGAAATTAATCCACTGGCATATTTCTCATCTAGTTCCATACTGACCAGGATATCTTGTTGGAATATATGGTTCTTGGTCACTCACTATCAAACATCTGGAAACCGAGATGGCTTGGCGGTTGTACACCACACTAGAATCAAGTTTTCTTTGTCAAATTACTTGAAGAATAAATCTATGTTTAGGAATGTTCTTTGTTATAAGAAAATCAAAAGAGGAATATGAACATGCGTTCCCTTTCCTAATAGTAGTGTTGAACCAAAAAAGACAAGAAAAAGTTTCATCGTCTTTGAGTAAGTCTTGATAAAACCTCTACCTATTGTTTGAGGATACAAAGCATTGATCTTTAGGAATTGACATACAACACTTTGCATAAAGAGAGCGAGTGTGAGATCTAAAACTTATCAAGTCAAGGTACTATCTTTAATCAAGACATTTTTAAAGAATTGACTTTAATCTAGAGATGTTTCGGTTAAATCTTCCATTAGGACCGGACATACCCTATGTCAGTACATCACACTTGAACATCACGATACTGATGGGTTTAAAGGTGATGTATCAACAAAGGATTATATCCATCCTAGGAGTTACACGCCTAGACGAAATCATGAGGTCTTTAGAGCCATGTATCTTACCTATCCTTGATTATTGACATTCTCACGATATTTGTATTCTGCTTTTCTAAGAGATATAAAAGAGGTTGATAAGTGAAATATGTTTCTTACATTTTTGTGAGAACGTGAGGGAGAATCCCTATATCATCTATCGAAAAGTACAATACATCACAATCAGACTATCATATCTGGATGTGTCAAGAATCTAGGACAAACTTTCGGCAAGATGTTTCGTCCCAATCCTCCGCTAGGACCTAACATCCCCTATGCTGACACATCATACTTGAATATTGTTCTATTGATTGGGCTGAAAATCATGCACCGTCAAAGAATTGTTTCACTCTTGGGAGCAACTAGACTTGAAGAGATAATGGAATCTACATACCTATGCATTCTGCCCATCCTAGATTTCAATAGATCACGAGACATTTTTGTCTTGATCCTTATCTAGGCATCCTATCATGATCCAAGAGAAAGCATTTCTACCCTCATCCTTGAGTTGATACTCAACCTATCCTACACATATTATGCTTCCATGACTGATTTTGAGCAAAGTCAATCCTAGATTGACTTGGTGATCTGATGAAGAAATAGATTATTAGAGATACCATTGAGTTGTAAACAAACCAAGATTGTTGTTTCAGTTAGTACTTCTGAGAGACATCTAAATGACCAATAGAGTTAATGACATTTTGATCAAACCAATCTTATGAGTGAGCAACAAGAGAAACCTTGAAGAGATACTATCTTGGGAATTGATCTTAACGAAGACATGAGAGGAATAGCTAGTACATGGCTTATATCTCGAGTCCAAGGAGATATTGTCCTGTTGTCTGGATCGTTGGTTGGTGGGCAACATTAGAACTAATATCGATAGATACCACCATCAGTGCTATAAGGACCGGAGACTTAGCCATTGCAATCAACAACGAAGGATTCATAGTCAATACATCAATCTATATTAGAGTAAATGAATCATGGATTCTATTGACAACACGTTTCATACAACTCCGAAGTGCTACTAGGACAAGATATGGGCCAGGACTATCATAATTGGATTGGGGCTACAAGAACTACCCCTACCAGGCGATTTCTGCTAGCTGCACAGGAACTGAAGGATTCACTATCTACGCTAGGGATTTCCATAGACATCTCCTAGAAGGAGACAAGTTGTTTAGAATCAAACATAGTACTAATAGTAGTGCCCTCGAAGTTTATGAAATGGGCGAGAATTCAGTATGGAGAGAACTAAGAGGATCTTCTACTCAATATACGGAGTTGCAATTGAAAATTCTCGATCCGTTACCAGAGTACATCCTAGAGAATTTAAATGATATTATTAGAGACACTGGAAGGGACCCTCAAGTGGAGTATGATAGAGAAGTAGCTTAAGAACTTCATAAGCAAACAAGATATCAATAGTGTGAGAGATTTCAACTAGTTTAAGTTTATCATATTTTGGTTAATTGTCAATATTAGGCCAAAATGCATTTTAGACTTAAAAATAAACTTCATGAAAGTTATTCTAGTCAAAGTTCATTTGAGTCACCACTTTTGGAAAGTGTGAGAAAGTTAGGAGGTTGAGTTTGGACACATTCAAATTTGAATGTTAGATGTATTGAATCTAGTCATATTGATGATAGGGTTTTTGAACTAGAGGAGTTTTGGAGGGAAATCAAACTCATTAATGAGGCATGGTTTAGCTATATGTAGTGTAAATTCATGGGAGAACAAACTCTTCTCTCTCTCTCTCTCTCTCTCTCTCTCTCTCTCTCTCTCTCTCTCTCTCTCTCTCTCTCTCTCTCTCTCTCTCTCTCTCTCTCTCTCTCTCTCTCTCTCTCTCTCTCTCTCTCTCTCTCTCTCTCTCTCTCTCTCTCTCTCTCTCTCTCTATCTCTCTTCATGATTATACATGAGCTCTCTTGGGTTCATCTATCTTCACATGGTATCGGAGCTCTTGTGTTTTAGGTTATGAAAGGATCAACCACATTTATCAAACATTTGGAGGAGATACCAATGCTAGAGCATGCTAGATTGATTTTACTAAAAAATCAGCATTTTTGCATATGTAGATTGGATCTTTTGTAGGTCAAAACTCAATATAGGGTTATGAACTTGAGAAATTCCAATTTTACAAGTGGCTTACTAGATTTGGATGATTTTTGTTGCATTAGGAAGGTTTCATTAGAGGCTACAAGATTCTATATCAAATTTTTGGCAATTGCATGTAAAATCTGGAAGATTCAATTTTTTTGTGATTTTGTCAAAACCCTATTTTTGATTGGATCTCTATTTTTGGAGGTTTCTAGACTTCAATAGATTGTGTTTCAATCTTAGGAAGTGGCAAGATTCATTATATTGTGGATAGATCATTTGTGAAGTCCATATGCTTGAGGTTTGGGCCACTACATCTAATGTTTTACTTTCGGAATGGGCTCAATTGTCGTCAAAATTTCATCGCTAGAAAAATTGTTTTGGTGTCATGTCATCATCATAAAAATGTTTTCTACCATTCGTAGTTAGTTTGTGGGTGTCATTGTGAATTGATGCCCACAAACATTGTAGATGTGGCCAAGGTGATGTCAGAGGACATGTAGCATTATGACGAGATGCTGGTACGTGAGCACAAGCGAATAAAATTGGCTCTTTGTTGATGATGAGGCTAGTGTTGATGTGGACTTAGAAGAGTAGCTTAAACCTTGGAAAAGTACTTGGTAGAAATGAGGTTTCCATCTCATCTATGATTAAATTGAATACTATTGATTGTGAAAAAAGTGGATCTTGAATGGATCCAAACTCCCCTCTTTGCACAACAAGCTACAAAAGCTAGAAATGGCAAAGCATCCTAATGCTACCTTTGATACACATGAACTTGACAAAGCATTCAAGAGACAAAAGAAACTAATAAAAGGTACTGATGGCAGCCAAAAACAATAGCATACCAGCCCTACAACAGCAACCTACCACTTTTGGAAACCTCTTAAGATCATACATAAAAGCTTGAAGACAATACACAAAGCAATGCTCTCAATGGAGGAAGAAACTGTGACAATGATCTATTGATCTCTCTCAACAATACAATAAGTTTCTCCAACATGTTCTCCACGAATTTCAGCCTAATATAGGTGAGAGAGATAACTCTCTCTCCTCTCTCTAGAACTTAGGACCCAATTCTAGGGCACCAGTAACCTAACATAGCCAATTTTAGCCTATATGTCCAAATAACATGATTTTGGTGTCATTTCGAAGGTCTTGAAGTTCGAAACTTCTTCAACATGAAATATATACTAAAATAAAAGTATCTAGGCCTCTTTCACAAGTGTGAAAGGTTAGATCCAAAAGTATGTACAAAAATTGCCAATTTAGGCCTCAAACTAGCTAGGAAATGTTGACAATTTTCACACTCCCTCTTCAACTCCATTTCATTCCTCTTGTTAGACATAACAAATGCATCAAGCTTGTAAAGTATACCTTGTCTATTGCCCCTAGCAATCAAGACATCTCCCTTAGTAATGAAGCAAACATCCCCAACAGACTTTGTCTTGTAACCTTTCTTTAACATTTGACCAACACTTAGCAAATTCCTTGAAAGTGAAGCAATGTAAAGAACACCGTCAAGCCTTGCATTCCTATTAGTACAAAGACAAATAGGAATTGAGCCAATACCTTTGATCATACAATCACCACCATTTGGCATGTGAACCACTTTCTTGGTTCCAACATAAGAGATCAAAGAAGTAAAGAACTCCTTGTGACTAGTCATGTGTGAACTAGATCCACTATCTATCCACCATGAATCCTTGTCACTTCCACTTGACATTAGACTTGAAGAACACATCATGAGAGAATCACAAGAATCTAGATCCTCATTAGAAGTACAAAAGTTGTTTTGCTTGCTACCTTCATTACTTTGCTTCTTATGACATTCATTTGCAAAATGACCTTTTATCCCACAATAAAAGCACTTGAACTTTGACTTGTCTTTCTTTCTAAAAGAAGTAGAAGAGGAGGAGGAAGAGTGATCATCATTATCTAAGTTACCACCTTTGGACCATTTCCCTTTGCTTTACCTTTGCCTTTGCCTTTGCCTTTTGTGAAGAAAGCCTCTTCACCTCCACCTTGCAAGGATGCACCATCAAGCTTTGATTGCAACCTATGTTCTTCAGCCAATAAGATTTCTTGCAAGTCAACCACACTTGGCAAGACTCTTTGAATGACAAAACTTTGCACAAGGTTAGCATGTTCATCTAGCAAACCATTCAACATAATCAGAACTATTTCACCATCTTTTATGCTTTCATCAATGCATGCTAGATCATCACTTAAGGACTTAACCCTCAAGACAAATGCACGAGCACTTTCTCCCTCTCTTTCTCTACTAGAAAATATTTGCCTCCTTAGGGTCAATACCCTGGATGTGGACTTTGATTCAAAGAGCTTCTTCAAGGCATTCCATGCCTCACTTGCACTTTGACTTTTACCAACTTCCTTGAGAAGTTCATTGGTAACATTCATTTTAATGATATGAAGAGCCCTTTTAGCCTTCTTATCAAACCTTTGTTGCGCTTGAACTGTGGGTGGTCTCTCTTCAGTTCCTGCAACTATGTCCATGAGTTCATTTAGCTCAAGTAAGGACTCCATCATCACTTTCCAGGTAGAGTAGTTTGATGAACTCAACTTATCATTAGTTTCTAACATAATCCCACCATCGGAAGCCATGAATATAATGGTTCTTCAACTTTTAGGCTATGTACTAATGCACCTAGCACTCACTTTTCTCTCAAAAAATGATGGATAAGGAGATCTCAGAAGATCTAGGACCCTAAAACACTTCTATCTTGAACCTGGCTGGTTTCCAAGCATAGAATGGAAGATTGAAACACATGCAACACTTTGCACACACTAAAAATGGATTACAAACTCAAACCAACTTGAACACACTCTTTCTTAAGCTCTCAAACTTTCCAGCAAGTGATCAAATCAAGTTATGATGTGAAGAGTTACTTGCATTCTTAGAAAATACACAAGACTAGGCTGCCAAGAATACCTAGAATTGAACAAACTTGATCAACACACTAAGATATTAATTCAATCTGTAAACCCACATGTAAACCACACTTCTAAAAGTTTATAAACTCCAGCAAATGATAAATAAAAGCTTTAGAGGTGAATGAAAGAGCACACTTAGTTAATCACAAGACTAGCTTCACTAGCTTGTCAAATCTTGGTGTTTAGATGTAGATCTAAGATCACTTCACATGAGATTGTTCCTCAACCTAATAAGAACCTGAAAACACATTTACATAATGGTTAAAACCTTCCAGCAAATGCTCCAATCAAATTACATAAGGAGAGTTACTTACATGCTCAACAAAGTACACCAAAATTCATGCAAAAGATTGTTGACAATCTCTTCACCCAAAAGGGGATCTTTCATCCAAGTGGGAGCTTTGCTCAGCCTTTTGGAGAAATACAAAATCACTCAAAGAGTATTTTTCATCCACTTAAGGAGAAGGTTCATCCACTTAAGGAGAGTGTTCATCCATAAAGGAGAGTGTTCATCCATAGAAGTGGAGATTGTCAACAATACATTGAACAAAACATTGTTAGTATTGAATATGCACAAGCCTCACAATCAACAAATGATTATGTGTTATGATCTGATTCAAAATAGCTTCTTCTCAGCAACAGTGCAATGCATAATCATGCTAGAACTTGATCAAACATCCAAATATCACCATAAATGGAAACCTTACTAAAAATAATAGCCAACTAGCTCTGATACCATGTGAGAAAAGTGAATCTTGAATGGATCCAAACTCCCAAAATACTTGGCTAAGATCTTTGCACAACAAGCTACAAAATCTAGAAATGGCAAAGCATCCTAATGCTACCTTTGATACACATGAACTTGACAAAGCATTCAAGAGACAAAAGAAACTAATAAAAGGTATTGATGGCAGCCAAAAACAACAGCATACCATCCCTACAACAGCAGCCTACCACTTTTGGAAACCTCTTAAGATCATACACAAAAGCTTGAAGACAATACACAAAGCAATGCTCTCAATGGAGGAAGAAACTGTGACAATGATCTATTGATCTTTCTCAACAATACAATAAGTTTCTCCAACCTATTCTCCACGAATTTCAGCCTAATATAGGTGAGAGAGATGATTCTCTCTCCTCTCTCTAGAACTTAGGACCCAATTTTAAGACACCAGTAATCTAAAATAGCCAATTTTGGCCTATATGTCCAAATAACATGATTTTGGTGTCATTTCGACGGTCCTGAAGTTTGAGACTTCTTCAACATGAAATATATACTAAAATAAAAGCATCTAGGCCTATTTCACACATGTGAAAGGTTAGATCCAAAACTATGTACAAAAATTGCCAATTTAGGCCTCAAACTAGCTAGGAAATGTTGACAATTTTCACATTGATTCAAAAAAAAAAGTGTATATGTGCTTAGTTTAATGTGGAGGTTTGCGATTATTTCAAGTATTGTTCCATTTTTTGAGCATTCCTTGTAATGAGAGAATATGATTATATTAATGTTCATTGGATTATGAGATTTAATTTGTATTTGGAGTTTTAATACTTTTCATCATACAAAACATAACTAAATTGTGTTTTCACTATTACCTCTCTCGTTAGTCACTACTTGTGGAGGAGAGATAGTCATTGTAATTAGTGTATGTTAACTAAAAAATATCCCATGTGCTATGAACTTTTGTCATCATCCTCACAAAGAAACTCACAAAACTCGTAGAAAATTTACTTGCCAAATGTTAAATCCCCTTTCAAGAAGTCTTTAGTCACAAAACATTGATTGATTGAATTTTCATAATAATATTCTTGGACCGTTCGGTATGTTGTTGAAATTGTAGTATCAATGTGCCTAGATAAAGCCATTATTGAGTTTAGAAAGCACAAGCACTCCTTCGAGTGGAGACCTGTAGAGAAGACACTATTTTAGAGCAACAAAAGCTTTTTCAAGTGGAGACCTGTGGAGAAGACATTATTTTAGAGCAACAAAAGCTTTTTTCAAGTGGAGACTTGTAAAGAAGACATTATTTTAAAGCATCAAAACTTCTTTCCATGCGAATCAAGGGTGATGAAAAAATGGAAGATAAAATCTTGTCGTCTACAATTATGCATGATTTAGCCTCATAATTTAGCTTACTTTGAGTCTTGTCAATGTCTTGTGAAACAACCTCTTTTCATAGCTCACCATTTCCATATTGGCTACCCACACTTTATATCTAAAATTGGATTTGAGTCTCTATCAAGTGATTTTTAGCCTTGTATGTACAATAAGCTTGTAGTGTTTCATAGTCTATCATTGAGTAAATCATCAAAAGATTAATGTCCATGCAATAGAATTTTTCAAATATTTAGTACAATGACTCAAGAAAGGTTTGATGTTACATGTTGTGAGCCAATATTTGTGATTTTGATAGCAACATTTGAAGTTTTATAGAAGTAAAAGGAATAAAGCTCTATCCAAAGGATTTGAGAGTTGAAAAATCAACCTTATACACGTGTTAAATAAGAGAGACAAAAGAGTAGCTCCTTTTGGAATTAGAAAAGCTAGACAATATTAAATAACCTGGTAGCCAAGAGACGTTTCTTTTTTGTTTGAGTTTTGGCTTTTTAGAACATTGTATAAGTGTGCATATCAAATGGGGACCACTACAAGCTATAATTTATATCTCCCTTGATAATTCAGAAATGGGCAAACTTTATTGCTAACATAAGCAATTGTAACAAGTCTTTATGATGGATTTGATAGATGATGTGAAGCTCGTGGCTATAAATATGAATTTAGCATGTATATTATGGAGTTTTTAAGCATCCTTGGTCACTTTGTATTGCTTAAAGTTAGAGCATAAAGAGAGCATTTATTTGGAGACTTTAAAATATAATTTTGTTGAAATTGCTTGTCAAACAACTTACTAGTAATTATCAATTGCTCCAAGTAAGAAGTAGCTCATTAGTTTTTCTTAAAATATTTAGTTGTGAGCCTAATGAGCAATGTTTACTTTCTATTTTGAATGGAACAAACAATCCATCTTTGTGTGAAACTTTTGATCAGCTTGGTGGTGGATAAAATTCAATTTTTCATAAATGATTTCTTTCCTTTGAAAGGTGGTCAAATTGACATAATTCTTTCATTAGCATATTATAACAATCAACTCTCTCTCTCTCTCTCTCTCTCTCTCTCTCTCTCTCTCTCTCTCTCTCTCTCTCTCTCTCTCTCTCTCTCTCTCTCTCTCTCTCTCTCTCTCTCTCTCTCTCTCTCTCTCTCTCTCTCTCTCTCTCTCTCTCTCTCTCTCTCTCTCTCTCTCTCTCTCTCTCTCTCTCAACATTCACATCTTGTCTCATGTGTGTATTCTATGCTATATTGGAGGTAACAAGGTGCATTCATATCATTAAGTTTTAAAAAGGATTATAAATGGAGGGATTATTTGTAATATTTGTTATAATTTGGGTATTAAAGAAATGCACGATGCGATTTCATATCGTAAAATACTAAAAAAAAAAAAAAGCACCATCTATGTACGTATTTTTCCTTCCCATATTTGCAACTCTTTGGTGCATATAACACTACTCTCCTAAAGACTATGATTAACATGACATACCATTAATGCTTGCATATGGATATCTACCAAGGTACAAGGACAACATCTCACTTTCATTTGTATGTTTTTCAATTATTTGATTCTCATGGCTTACCTATCTCTTTTCTTGTCCTTTAAAGAAAAAAGCTATTCATTTTTGGAAATTCTATGTGTTCATAACGTAAATTTGATAATTTTGTTACGTTGATCATCTCATCTTTTCAATAGTTGTTCATAAATAGGTTACCGAAATACTTTATGAACTGACATAAATATCTTACTGTACATGTGTTTCTCCAAAACCGAGTCACCTAAGGATATGAGATCACTCATTATATTCTGATGAAAATGACACTCATCTTTTCATATGAATCAACATTTTCAATCGCTATAATGTATCATATGAAGTAATATTCAAAAGATGCAAATTAATACATGGTAGTCAAGTTGGAATTGTGCCCCATATAGGTGTAGACTTGAATTTCAACTATTGATGCAACAAAATGTGTGAAGCTTTATTCCTTAGCCTGGCCTTAGTATGTGATGTAAATCAATAATATCGTTATAGTGATATCCCCGCAAGGGGAGTTGGGACAACCAACATAACTTCTTGTCTTCTATAACTTATCCAATAGAACCTATATCATTCACAAAAAAAACATGCAAACTAGCACTGGCTCGATGGGTCAAATATTTTGGAAGACTAACCCAACTTACACTTCTTTCTCAAGCACATGAAAGCACAAACTTGCAACACACTAGCATTGTCAACATTCTATGGTGGAGAGTACTCACCTAATCAATTTTCCATAGCAAAAGTAAAGAATAATGCCAAATTGTAGAAGTAAAAGCTTGCCCACCACCCAACCATGAGCGCTAGTGATTGAACACAAATAAAAGTCTCCTTTGAATTGGATGAGGCACTACGAAAAAGGATGCAAGCAAAGAAACTTTAGGAAAGAATAAAGTCTTTATATAGTTTTCACTTAAACCTAGCAAGATCCTCCCAATATTCAACACTCATTGTTTAACAAAAGTAAAGTGGTCTTCCATTTATCTCATAAAGCATCATGTGTCTTTCTTTTTTGAATGATGCCCATATATAGATGAAAAGGTGCTTAAGAACCCTAGCCTAAGAAGGTTTTAAAAGGCCATATTTTTTCTATGAATACTTGATGCGAAAACGTTTTCCCCTTTTTCAAATTCAAACATAACTATCAAAATTGGATTAAACCATTTTGATGGCATGATCAATAATACATACCACAAGAGGGACTATAGAAGGAGCTCAATAACACACATACTAAGTAATTAGCATAATGGAAAATACAAAGTAGATATAAATATGAAATTAGGGCTTTGAACAGTCTACACTTAGACTAAGAATAGTAATCTACTAGTCTAGAGAAAAAGAGGGCAAAAATCAATCATTTATTTATGACACTCCCTCGATGATTAATTTGCACTCTACTAGGTCTAACAAAGTTGTAATTGTTTTTAGGCTAATATCTACCTAGAGACTTTGTAAAAGTTTATGCATGTCCTCCTCGATAACTCCATTGAGGAATGTTGTTTGTACATCCATCTGGTGTACCTCAAGATCTACTGCAGCATAAAAAGCTTTCAGATTTAATACCCAAAACCCATTACAAGCAAGATTTATAGTACTATTACAAATGCATGAGTAAGATTGTAATAATGAGTTAGGCTACCCACCGTATCGGTGATATTCCATACTACATCATACCTGAATGAGAGGTGAAGTCATTTCTTGCGAGCTATCCATCTTCAGCTGCTTAAACGAATCACCTACGTGCTAAAAGCATTCAAACCGAAAGTATAGGATTACCCATAACGTACTCTTTAAAGCCTCATAGGGTCATCACCAATAATTACTTGCTTTTTTGAAGATTAGTGACGTAGCTTTTAAATCGTGTGCATTACTTAGAAGTTGCTTTGCACAGGAACACAGATCATGCTACACAGTAACACAGACAGAAAATCACTCTCCTCAGTAAGCTCACATAGGCAACCCATGCATGACCCAAGTTGTCGTTGGCGGGACACGTGTCCCGTCAACTTGCCTCGTGGCGAGGCCAACTGATCCTTATCCACTGATAGGACCCACAGTACGGTAACACAATGATTCTAACTTTAATTCTAACTCTCTCCCTTAAAGTAGAGTCACTTTTTATACAGTCATATACATAGCTTTAAAGTCAACAAACTTTAAGTACAGAAAGCTTTGATCTAAACTTATCAAACTTTTCTCCAGTAAGTGGCTTAGTGAAAATATCAGCTAGTTGTTCTTCTGTGCTACAATGAACAACATGAATTTCACGATTCAGTAGCCTCTCACGTATGAAGTGATACTGAATCTCAATGTGTTTAGTTCTCGCATGGAACACCTTCTCTGACTATCGCTATGTAAAGTCGTGGGATTTTTCTGCTTCATGCCAATTTCTTCCAAGATTTGTCTCAACCATATAGCTTCTTGTGCAGCACTACACATTGCCTTATACTCTGCTTCTGTGGTGGAGAGAGCAATTGTACTTTGCTTCTTACTAGACCAAGAAAAGCAATTACCACAAAACTGGAATATATATCCTGTGGTGGATCTACGATCATCATAGTCACCTCCCTAGTCCGCATCCACATAGCCACACAACTCAGGTAAACCATCATGCTTCTTGTAAATCAAGCCATATTCTGAAGTGCCTTTTACATAATGCAAAATGCGTTTAGCTGCCTTCCAATGCATTTCCATAGGTGCTGCCATAAACTACTTACAATACCAACAGCATAGCATATATCTGGTCTAGTTTACAGCTCCGTTCTCGACCGAGGCTTCATGCTCCTTACCTGGCCGAGCTCCACGACTCACGTCTGGACTGGACCGAGCCTAGTTTCATTCACCATTGAAACACCACGATAACTCTCGACTGAGGCCCTACAAGAAATATCTCACTACGTCCTGAGTTTGAAATCTCAACCAGCACTTATCGATCAGATCCCAATCGAGCATTTCTTTGACACCTCGACCGAGTTATTTTGTTGATGCCTTGACCAATTTACTTAGTTGACATTTGGATCGCAAAATCTCAGTCCAATCTCAACCGAGTGTTTTCAGTCTGATCTCGATCGAAGACTTTTGTCAGATCTCGATCGAGGGCATTCCATTCAGATCTTGATCGTGCTCTTTCCATTCAGATCTCAACCGAGACATTTATTCAGATCTCAACCGAGACATTTGCCCAGATCTCAATCGAGTGCATTCCATTCAGATCTCAACCGAGTGCATTCCTTCTAAATCTCAATTAAGGACGTTTGTTCAGATCTCAACTGAGGACTTTTAGTCAAATCTTGACCAAAGATTTCTATCAAATCTCAACCAAAGATTTCTATCAAATCTCGACTGGAGACTTCTGTCAAATCTCGACCGACGACTTCTGTCAAATCTTGACTGGAGATATTTGTCAAATCTTGACCGGAGACTTCTGTTCCATCTCAACTGAAGGCATTCCTTCAAATCTCAACTGCATGTTTTCTATCAATTCTCAACCAAGTGTTTGAATTTACAATATTGACCTGGTCAACTCCACAACAAACTCAACTCTATTATTTGACTAGGTTTCAGTATTGGCCAATTACCACAATTCTCACACCAGTTTCTTGCAAAACCTTAACCTCAAACACTGTTCCATTTGAACACCCCACATTATTAGACTCTGTCTAATATCCTTAGAAAAAAAAAAATCCAAAGTTACACAAGAGTCCAAAAGACCTATATACTCAATCTTTTGGTACTCTAGCGTTGTTATGGATCGTCCTTACGATCCGAATTCCACAGAGGACTATCCACTAGAGATGGCCTCTCCATCTACTGAGCAGGCTCGATTCAATAGATATTCTAGGATGAAGTTCCAAGTTCAGGAGCCCTCAACCAACCCAATTGACAGATGGGAACCCATGCATTTTGAAGCTTCATACGATCGCCCACACTTTCATGCTGTCGAATTATCACATGCACAAGCTCACTTAAATGGGACTTTTGCAAATAATGTTTCGCATACTGAAATACGTACTCCCAAGTTAGATTTACCTAAGTATGACGACAACACTGACCCTCAAAAATTTCTACAAATCTTTGAGAATGCATGTGATGTCTATGGCGAGGTCACCAGATGCCATGGTTCAGCTCTTCTCGATGACCATGGTCGATCGAGCACGAGAATGGTTTCTTAACCTTGATCGTGAAGATAAATGAGACTGGTCACTTTTGAAGGAAGCATTCATCAAACGATTCAAGCCATTTCGTTTGATCAAAAGTCCTTTTGTTAAGTTGAGTAACATCACAATGACAAAAGATGAGAAAGTACGTGATTACATAGAAAGATTTAAAAGATTAAGCAGTCAGGTACATGAACAACCAACTGAATCTATGCTCATCATTTGGTTCCTCGTTGGACTCCCACGATGGATACGACGTGAACTTTGCTCCAATGATGAATACACATCATTGAAACAAGCCATGTCTGATGCCATTTGAGAAGAAGACGAGGGATTAGATGTCGATGAGCCACATGAACGGAGAGCACATCACGCTATCCAAGAAGCTTGCCCAAATGAGGAAACACGAGAACAATAATGGAAAACACAAATGGACTTGCTTAACCAACAACACCAACAACAAATGGAGAAACTCACGAAAGAGTTTCAAAATACTCTAAAATCTATCTAGAGCTCGATGCCAGGTCAGTTACCCATTGGCCAAATCCATCATAGACAAGAGAATACTTGGTGCCCTCACTGTCGAGGTGCACACACTGGCAATGGCTATCCATCATACCAACCAATTCCCGATACTTCATTGATCAAATGCAACATCTGCGACTTTATGGACCATACCTCACTCTATTGCTATTATAACCCGAGGAATCAGCCTCAGAACTAGTCAGGGGGCCATTATCAACCTCCTCGACAACCGTTTTTTCACAAAACCAACACCAGCACTACCCACCATGAAACAACCAAGTTCATATACAAGAGTTTCCAAGACACTCTAGACATGAACCTCAACCACAGTTGGCACTCTTAGGTCCACCTCCAAGGGGACAACCTGATCAAGGAGCACAAAAACATAGACACCCTCGAGAATCTACACAAAAACATTTTGTAAATAACTCCTATAATGACACATACAATCACGATACAACACTCCCATCTGCTAGTTCTCAACCACATATCCAAGTGACAACTCCTGCCCGTGCAAACGCGATGAGTATTCCACGATCTCAGAATGCCAAGCGCAACTCGCCATCCAAGATGGATATGCTATTACCACAGGGCCAATGAGCAACCGTTGTTTTATTTGTGTTGAAACCGGCCACTTCATGGTTGATTGTAAAGTTAAGAACCAATACCATGTGGAGTGTCCAGACTGTGTTCGCAAACACAGTTTCAAAGACTGTCCTAAACAACCTAACATGATCTTTCCAGCACGTCATATATCATCTGAACCTGTTAGAGTTCTTACCAGAGCACAATGCCACCCCAAGGACAACAACAATACATTGCCAAATCAACTAACCATCACGGAAGCCACTTAACAATTTCCACATTACCCAAACATTACCTAGACCCAAAAGTGGAACAAAGGTAGTACAATGAGTTTAGAGATGAGTTTTTGCGAGAGGAAGAAAATACGAAAAGTTTGTTATCCGCACAAATCCCCAAAAAAGAGCAATTTCTATAGGGACTTGAAGTATTCTCTGACCTCCTGCAAGCTCAAATCACCATGCCATTCCATAGCGCGATAAAATCATTCACATGGCTTCAACGCTATATCCATCGTAGTTTTCAGCTGCATACTATTCCTGATGACCAGCGAAGACCAGAAGAGATTCCTGAAATTCTTCAGATTCCTATGAATCTGATGAATATAGGTGTTGCTAAGGGGACTAGCATCACATTGCCTCTGTCCTATAAAGACTATCCCACAGTATCCACTATCCTTGATAGGGGATCAGGCATAAACATAATGACTTTGTCATTGGCAAAGTCATGGGGATTCCATACGCTCGATCAGCAATGCTACAAACTTCGCATGGTTGATCAACGGGTTATAGACCCTGCCGGTCATTTATTGAATATCAATGTTCGCATTGCAAGTGTCAAATTTGTAATTGATTGTGTCATCTTAGACTTACCAAATGATGCAAATACTTATAAACTCCTTCTTGGTACACCCTAGCTACAGATGGCAGGCGTTGTCCAATATTGGAAGCATAGCAAAATTACCTTTGGCAATCATGACAAACAAGTCACTATTGACTCAACTGGCCATGTCAAGCCCGCTAAAGTTTATGATGACTGGTCATCAACAACTTATGACGAATTAGATAGTGTCCCGATCCAACCAAAAGGCCACTATACGAGATCCACAAACATAATAAATTGGGTCAAGCACTAGCCATTGTGGACTGTGCTGATTCCAACTGATGTCGTATCAAAACCGTTGTAGAGAATGTGTATATTCTACCGTCTTCTACAAACATTGATACAACCATCATTCCACTTATGATGATTGACCCTATTCCGATAGCTTGGTGCCCAAGCAAACCTAGCATCTCTATCACCCATGTTTCAGAAGAAGGTATTCTTTCCATGGATGATGTTGAAATGACGGATGAACATGTACTCCTTTATCTAGATGCCCAACGTTATCCGCCAAAATCAATTCCATAGGAGATCAAGTCACCAGGGCCATTGGATCATGTCCAACTGACATCCAAAGTACCCAACACACAAACATATAGTCCCAAGCCCAAAGTATACACATAAGACGTGTATCCAAATGAAGTCTGGAATACAATAGATGCTGACATGATAAACAAGGCAACAACACCGCCCAATCAAAAACCTCCAAAACTTCGGTTACAAAAAACTAAAATATTGATACAAAATTAATCGAGCGTCAAAAATAGATGCGTGAGAAGCTTAAGCAATCGATTAAGCCCTTGTCTAAAGAGACATAAACCAAACAATCAGACCAAGCTTCCACGTCTGGTAGTGCCTCCACTCAAATGATTCCTAAAGTTCCTGAAAACTTTGTGGAACCACCCTTTGATCTCCCACAAAAGTTTAAAGACTTCACCTTGGATGACGTCGTTATCCAATTACCACAGCCACATCGGGAATCTACACCAAGTTTCCACTCTTTTGAAGGACCCGCTAAAACAATCCCGTTAAACCTTAAAGATTCTGACAAGGAGATGGATCAAATAGTTCATGTTGGTGCACACCTTTCGTCTAAACAACTTTCTGATCTGAAAACTTCACTTTGTAAATATAGGGATGTATTTGCATGGAACTATACAGAAATGAAAGGGATTCCACCTAAAGTAGCGGTCCATACGATTCCTCTAGAAGACGACGCTAAGCTTGTTAGGGCTAAACCATACAGATGTAACCCTATCTATCGCGAGAGAATCAATGAAGATACTAAGAAATTGCTGGATGCTGGTTTCATCTATGAAGTCCAACATACTGATTGGGTATCACCTATTGTGGTCGTACCCAAGAAAAACGGCAAACTTCGTATTTGTGTCAATCTGAAAAATCTTAATGGGATTACGAAGAAACACCATTTTCTCTTATCGTTAACGACCCAAATTCTTGAGGAAATGACAAGAGCTGAAGCTTTCAGCTTCTTGGATGGATTCAACGGTTATTTCCTTGTTCAAATAGCCCCTGAAGATAAACACAAGACATCCTTTGCAATATAAAATGGGGTCTACGCTTATAATGTCATGCCTTTTGGCTTATGCAACGCCCCTTCAACGTTTCAAAGGGTCCTGCAACTGGCCTTCCAATACCTATTACACCGGATCGTCGAGATTTATCTCAATGATTTGGGTGTACATTCTTCAGCCGACAAGCACCTCGAGGCATTAGAAAAAATCTTCATTTGTTGTCGTAGGTTTGGAGTTTCACTCAACCATGACAAATGTCAAACCATATCATTTCAAAGGATGTTATCTCTACCGATCCTTTCAAAGATCAAGGTAATAGTTGAAATGCCCTTACCTACAACAGCGAAGGAAGTTTACGTCTTCCTAGATCACACTAATTATTATCACATCTTTATAATCGATTATGCCAACAAGGCACGACTCGTTTATTTAGTTGTGGTAGATCCTCGATGGACCAAAGAACACATTAAAGCCTTTGAGGAGTTAAAAACAGCCCTTACCACGGCACCCATACTCCGTTCGCCAGACTACACGAAAGAGTTCCATGTGCATACTGACGCTAGTAAGTATGCCATTGGAGGTCTTCTTGCACAACCGGACGAGTATGGCAAAGATTTTCCAATATGTTTCTTGAGCAGACAATTGGTGTCTGCTGAAGTGAACTATACCACAACCGAACGAGAAGCATTGGCAATGGTCTATGCTGTTCAACAACTAGGACATTATTTACTAGACCAGACCTTTGCCTTCTACACCGACCATCAAGCCCTGTTATATATTGTTAATAAATTCTGTAAAATGGGACGTATAGCTCGATGGCTGTTGATATTAGAGGAATTTAATTTCCGTGTGGTTGTTCGGAAAGGAACCCAACATTTCATGGCGAATCACCTTTCCTGACTCCCTAATGCCAAAAAAGCAACTGCACCAGTCAACATGATCTTCCTGATGCATGTCTTTTTCAGATTGATGCTACACCCTTATGGGCTGAGGAGTTCACTCAGTTTCTAATAATAGGCAGACTCAAAAAGGCCTGAATATGGTTGCAATTTTTTTTTTTACTTAAAGCAGTGCCCTTTCAACTAATAGCTGGACAACTTTACAAAACGGGCGTTGACGGTATTATCCAACGATGCGCTTATTCTGAGGTATGGCCTATCATATCTCAGGCTCATGAGGGCATTGGCGGCGGTCAAGCGACAAGTAAGATTATCCTTCGAGCAGGCTTGTGGTGGCCATCATTATTTAAAGACACATTTGTTGTCATTAAAACATGTGATATCTGTCAGCGAACCAAGAAAAATACGAAAGCAGACTTCAGACCTTTGACTCCCATTATAGAAGATGAAGCCTTCCATAAATGGGGAATCGATTTTGTTGGACCAATCAGCCCAGCAGCGAAACACACCCAAGCTCATTATATCCTAATAGCCACAGATTATGCCACTAAATGGGTTGAGGCTTGGGCAACAAAGGATTCCAACACAAAGACTGTAATGCGTTCTCTTTACGAAAACATTATTACACGTTTTGGTTGTCCTATTGAGCTAGTTAGTGATCGCGATGCACACTTCTTAAATGTCGTCCTTGATAATTTGCTATGCCATTACCTTGTAGTTCACCAAAAGTGTACACCGTACTATTCTAGGTGTAATGGCCAGGCCAAGTCCACTAACAAGATGATCTGTAAGATATTGACAAAGATAGTAGAGACAAGTTGTTTCGATTGGGAAACAAAACTCTTCTCAGCTATTTGGGCTTACCGCACTACTCCAAAGAAATCTTGGCTTTCAGTCAGATCTCGACCGAAGGCTTTCAGTCAGATCTCGACCGGAGGCCTTCAGTCAGATCTTGACCGGAGGCTTTCAGTCAGATCTTGACCAGAGACTTTCACTCAGATCTCAACCGGAGGCTTTCAGTCAGATCTCAACCGGAAGCTTTTAGACAGATCTCAACAGGAGGCTTTCAGTAAGCTCTCAACTGGAGGCTTTTAGTCATATCTCGACCGGAGGTTTTCAGTCAGATCTCGACCGGAGGCTTTCAGTCAGATCTCAACCAGAGGCTTTCAGTCAGCTGTCAACCGGAGGCTTTTAGTCAAATATTAGATCCCAACCTCACTCCATTGCTCTTCTTTTCTTACAAATATGTCCTTTTTCCACACCTCCACTTTGCACACATTTTAACCGCCATCTCGACCAAAACTCTTCAACCGCTATCTCGACTGACACACTTTCTATCGCCATCTTGACCGACACTATCTCAAACGAGGCTTTCCACTCCAATCTCGACCGACGCCCTTCCATCCCATCTCGACTGACGCCTTCCCATCACATCTCGACCGACGCCCTTCCATCCCATCTCATCGACGCCTTTCCATCCCATCTCATCGACGCCTTCCCATCACATCTCGACCGACGTCCTTCCATTCCATCTCGACGAAGCCTTCCCATCACATCTCGATCGAACCCTTCCGATCCAATCTCGACCGACGCCCTTCCATCCCATCTCGACCGACGCCTTCCCATCACATCTTGACTGAACCCTTCCGATCCAATCTCGACCGACGACCATCCATCACATTGCAACCGAGCCGAAGCCACTGTTATCACTGTCTCCAATCTCAACCGAGCCAATTTTTCTAGGCCACTATTTTTTTCAGGTTTTCACCATGTCTTCCAATCAGAGTTCCAGTTTAGACTCCCCGAATGCAAATAAGATCGACATCCAGATGTGCAGCTTGGATATTGCCGAGATGCAGACCTGGTACCAGCAGGCACAACCCTTTTTCAAGACAATTGAGTTCCAACTTCCTGTCTTGGCTGGGTATCAGAGTCTGTACTTGCTACACATGGCGTACGCCAATTATAATGTTATTGCAAAGTCTTGCCAATTCATAGTTCCCCTTGTCAAGGACTATGTCTACAATATATCTTTTGTGGCGGTAGACTTGCATCCATTCAGGTTTCCTTGTGGACCAAATGCTGTTACCAAGATGCTCCACAAGATTGAGCAAACAACCTATTTCAAATATATTGATCCATTAGTGGAAAAGTGGAAGAATAAAGACGGGTACCGCCTCAAAGCAATTAATGATCCACAACTAGCGGCTGCGTGTGCATACTTCACTAAGTACACACAACGTCCACGAACAAAGATGCTGCGGGTCCCTATGTCCTTATTCCACATGATGGCAGATTCTCGACTACATGCCCAAAACCTTTATGATTGGGCACATTGATCCTCAACATCTCAGCAGGCCGACACATCTAAGGCCCAGTTGCCTGACACATGGCAACAAAGAATAAGAAGGAAGCTCCAAGCACAGAAGAAATCACCGGAAGGCACAGAATCCGAGGACTCAGATTCTGATGATGGGACCTCCACCTCACACGCAGCCTCTCAACAACACTCATCACCCTCACACGGCACTCAAGGATCCTCCTCGTCATCCTTAATGTTAAGGCGAGAATTGGCTGCAACAATATTTCTATGATGAACACCCAAAGCACTTGCAATTCTTGAATGAGGGAGATTCGTTGTGCCATCAACTTTATTTAGTACCATCACAAGAGATCTTAGAGTTCATTCGCTGAGCACAACGCGATCAAAAAGAGCATGATCAACAAGAAAGAGGTTTATAAAACCAATACTAAGAAATCTTGCGATTGCGAGGAGAGGGAGAGCTATAGCGAGAAATCTTGTGAACGAGAGAGAGAGAGAGAGAGAGAGAGAGAGAGAGAGAGAGAGAGAGAGAGAGAGAGAGAGAGAGAGAGAGAGAGAGAGAGAGAGAGAGAGAGAGAGAGAGAGAGAGAGAGAGAGAGAGAGAGAGAGAGAGAGAGAGAGAGAGAGAGAGAGAGAGAGAGAGAGAGAGAGAGAGAGAGAGAGAGAGAGAGAGAGAGAGAGAGAGAGATTGTTGGGGAGAAGACCACGTTACACATTAGATGGTACTGATCTATTTCATTATAACTTATCTCATTCATAATTATATATTTGTATATTGATGTTATTTATTTCAACTCTTGTTTGTTGCACATCTTTCTTCATCATGCAACTTATTTTGCAAAGGAATCTTAAGTATCTGGTCATCACAAGGCATGGAAAAGAAATTTTGGCAAGCAAGAGGAGCATTTCATAGAGCTACAAATCACGGTGGACACAATTTAAAAAATAAATATTTAGTTAGTGGGATCTTTTTTTATGAATCAATGTACATTCCTGATACAAAAGAAAATTTTGGACAAATAGTACCAATTCCATTACCTAGTTTTGAGAGTGATGAATGGATTGCACCAGATGCTATAGTTTCAGAATAATTTTGTTGCAAGATATTTAATGATGTAAGAAATTCATTAAAAATGAGCACGGGATAAAAAACATGGAGTAGCTACATCTTCCACAGCAGCCGACATGGACACAACAACCCAAGTAGTGCCACTAGACCAAGCAACAACCCCACCACTGTTGATTACGACGGCAACGCCGCCACACTCACCGACGACACATTCTTTGGGGGAGGGGGAGAGGAGTGGAGAGTCCCATTCCCCAAGACACAGGAGTGGCCCAACAATTACAGGCCCAACAACCACAGGCCCAACAAGTCCATACTTTGGACACATCACAATATTTTGTTGATGCCAACCTGATGGAGATCAGCGATGATGAACCCAAGAAAGCGAATCAGTCAGGAGAAAGTTTGACCCCTCCACTAACCACCACCATCGTTTCTACTAGCATTTTTTCTCCACTCTCTCCACTTCCACCTTCATTCCCTCCACAACATTTATTCTTTGGATTAGCTTCGCCATCCCACACCCCTGATCAGTACCCAACCATCACTAATCCTGAGAAGCTCTCTGAAGCAACTAAGCGTTCAATGATCGGCCTATCCTCCCAACATGAGGGGAGGCAGAGAAGAAATTGATCAAAGCCAATACTCCACAAGAGCTGAGATCATTGCGACGCTGCAACTACAACTTGAATGGCGGAACAAAGTTCTAAGAGATAGCAGGCGGCTGCAGGAATACTTGGGAGCAGCGGCTGCAGAATACCTGAGAGCATCGGCATGGATGAAGTGGCCAGTGATTCCAGGAATTTCAGACAAAATCTTTTTGGATAACCTAAAGCTACAATTGTTGGATTTTGGACATAAATACAAGACCAACGTCGATCTGTGCGTACGAGAAAGCGTCGAGTATTGCCGATCAATGGCCTTTCTGATGCAGCAGGAATGTTTTTGGGATCGCAGCTTGGATTCGATAAGGATCAACCCCAATGAGGCCCTCCAGTCGGAGGAAGACCATGAGATGATGGCCCGGCTTTACTACAGAGCGGCCTTCATGTCATTGTCACGATGATAGAAGACTGGCAAAAAATGGGCTTCATCGAGAAGATATGTAAATACCTAGAGCCGCTAAACTACGGAAGTAAGCTCTGCTTCCAAGTATTCGAAGCCCTAGGGAGAAAAATGAGCGAGCGAAAATAGATGGCAAGGTGACGAGGTGAGCAGGACTCACAAGAGATTTTCAAGAGGGCTGGAATGTAGCAGCCATTGAGAAATCTCCATTTATGCAGAACAATTTTCCAGATAATAAGCACCTGATTATACAGAAGAGAACAAAGATCCACGCTTTTCCAAGTGCCAAGCGAAACGACCTCACTTGACATGTATTGTAGTGGGTTCTGCAACAGATTAGGGATGGATAATGTTAGCAGATTTCAAAAAATCCTCAGATGCCAAGCCAAGCTGAAACACAAAGCATCTCTCACCCAAGACCGAGGAGGACTTAGAGGGAGGAGAGCAGAAGAAGCTGAGAGCCGAGCATGAGAGCCAACGATTACTAGCTAGGATGACAAATGATTTCTATGTGAGCCTACATGGTGAATCCCAGAGAAGGAACGACCATGTAGGAGCTACTAATATTCCTAGGCAATGTAAATAAGTGTAGACCCCTCTTAAATAAATTAGAGTGGGCCACCTTTTGATGGTGACCTCTAGTGGAAGGGCTATTTCCACATGTAATTTCTAAATTAGTGGAAATGCCACTTAGGCTCCACATGGGCAGCCCTATTGCTTATTTAAGGGGCCCCCTCTCTTGTGAGGGAGCTTTTTATTGTATTGTCATTTCTCTTGCATGAATAAAGAAGATCTTCCACCAGTTTTTGACAATTGAGAAGATCCTTGTTCATGGCTATTGTCTTGAGTAAAATTCCTATGAACATGCTTTGATTTATTGTTGTGGTTGTGGCTTAATTAGATTTCTTGCTTTCTCTCTTGCAATGTGGAATGTAAATGTGGACTACCTTTCTTGTTTCTTGTTTATGTGATTTCAGCATGCAAGTAAACTATATAGGCTGAGATTGTGGTTCTTATATGACATATTCATCAACGATCCTGTCCTTGATTGTTCTTGGGTATTCCAAGCATCAAAAAATGGGTGTTTCTTGATTATTGGGATGCTAGTATGCTGTAGGTAGTTAGTTTCTTTATTTGTGTTTCTTTTGGTGTAGTTTAATCTTGATGCTTTTATGCTTCCTGATTTCTCAGAATAGTTTGGTGGATAGATTTGTAAATGGCTCTTTGTTTTAGAATGTTAATCTGTGCTTGAGCAAGGTTTGGTTGCATGGCTTGTAAATGCATGTAGCTGGATTGGACGAGACTGTTTCATCCCACTGGTAGGCTAGGAATACAAATGTTGAACTGACAAATAATCTGCTTGGAAATAGTTCTAAGCAAGTGAACCCAACTAAGAAATAGTTCTAAGCAAGTTAACTTCTCACTATGAGGAATGAATGTCAGAAATAATTCTAAGTGTTCAGTATGAGAAAAACAGGTTGCTCTCAAGTAGAGAGAGAAAATTAATACTAGAATACTTGGGTAGAGAGAGAATGAGTCTAAAACACCAAAATCTCATTATTCACAATATGGCAAAACATGCCACAGCTTCCCTACGTCAAAGTGGCTCGAGTTCCCACAGTGGTGTTGCATGGAAAGTCCACTTAACTCAGTTAACTCAACTACCAAAGATCCACATGTGTAACTGCATGCATGGATATTGCATGTACTGCATGTCAACTCATAAAATTGCCTAGACATGTGTAGATCACAGACACCACTTTGCATGTTGCATGCACTGATTGCATGTGGCTTGCATGCATACTGAATGACATTGCATGCTATCTAAACTTTTGCATGACATCAAATATGAATCTACCTAACTCAAACTCGACCTATTCTAGAAGGTTACGTGCTCAATTCACATACCTTTATGTACAACATAGTTTACAATGGAAAGAATCATGGACATGGCCCCAAAACTCGAGATAGGAAGATATTTTTTACTAATTTTCACACAGAGTACCATAAGGCGAATGTTAGCAGATTTCAGGAAATCCTTAGATGTCGAGCCAAGCTGAAACACAGAGCATCTCTCACCCAAGACCGAGGAGGACTCAGAGGGAGGAGAGCATAAGAAGCTGAGAGCCGAACTTGAGAGCCGAGGATTACTAGCTAGGATGACAGATGATTTCTATGTGAGCCTACATGATAAATCCCAGAGAAAGAACGACCATGTAGGGGCTAGTAATGTTCCTAGGCAATGTAAATAAGTGTAGACCCCTCTTAAATAAATTAGAGTGGGCCACCTTTTGATGGTGACCTTTTGTGGAAGGGCTATTTCCACATGTAATTTCTAAATTAGTGGAATTGCTACTTAGGCTCCACATGGGCAGCCCTCTTGCTTATTTAAGGACCCCCCTCTCTTGTGAGGTAGCTTTTTATTGTATTGTCATTTTTCTTGCATGAATAAAGAAAATCTTCCACGAGTTTTTGACAATTGAGAAGCTCCTTGTTCATGGCTATTGTCTTGAGTGAAATTCCTATGAACATGCTTTGATTTCTTGTTGTGGTCGTGGCTTAATTAGATTTCTTGCTTTCTCTCTTGCAATGTGGAATGTAGATGTGGACTAGCTTCTTGTTTATGCAATTTTAGCATGCAGGTAAACTATATAGGCTAAGATTGTGGTTCTGATCTAATATATTCATCAACAATCCTATTCTTGATTGTTCTTGCGCATTCCAAACATCAAGAAATGGGTGTTTCTTGAGAATAGTTTGGCAGATAGATTTGTAGGTGGCTCTCTGTTTTAGAATGTCAATCTGTGCTTGAGCAAGGTTTGGTTGCATGGCTTGTAGATGCATGTAGCTGGATTGGACGAGACTATTTCATCCCACTGACAAGCTGGGAATACAAACGTTGAACTGACAAATAATTTGCTTGGAAACAGTTTTAAACAAGTGAACCCAACTAAAGAACTAAGTTCTAAAAACGGGCAGAAACTCCCGGTTTCTAGAGCGGAAACCACCAACGAAGAAGAGATAAAGAGATAAACCATGTTCATAGATTCTGGCTAGAATTTGTGAACAACAAAGCAAGTTTTAGGACACCCAGCTGTTACCTGCCACCCTCCCACACAACAAAATCGCACAAGTTAGTCGCGTGAGGAAGACAAGTGTCATAGTTGAGCATCACTTGTTATCCATGTCCGAAACAAGATTCACTACTTTATTAGCTAGATTGCGTTAACAACAAGTACGTCCAATCTTCCCAATCATTCACTTTCTAAATTAGCAACATGTTCCACCCTTTAACGAAGCCGTATCAGGGCAAAAGCCATACTAATCAGTAAAATAGCAAAAAGGAACATATCAGGTTCACAAACACACTCTACATGTAAGCAGCTATCTTTCATTACACAGATGGACAATGACTTGACATCGGCCATAGTGCTAGGTACTAGAGCACCTCCATGCTATACTAGCCCCATGGTTTCCCCATACTACTTTTTACGGGAATCCAAGCACCGAACAACTTGGGAAAATCCATGCCATTCAAGTGTACCATAGTTGAATCATGTAAGAGTACATGACTTAACTTATACCAACTGGACTTAGGATGCCGAATTTTTTTTTTTTAACAATAACTTAAGCCCATTTAATCAATACGAATGCATGACCAACAGTTTTCAAATTTGATACCCAAAATCCATTACAAGCAAGATTAATAGTACTATTACAAATGCATGAGTAAGATTGTAGTAATGAGTTAGGCTGCCCATCGTATCGGCGATATTCCATGCTGCATCGTACCTGAATGAGAGGTGAAGTCATTTCCTGCGAGCTATCCATATTCAGCTGCTTAAACAAATCACCTACGTGCTAAAAGCATTCAAATTGAAAGTATAGGGTTACCCATAACATACTCTATAAAGCCTCATAGGGTCATCACCAATAATTATGTGCTTTTTAGAAGATTAGTGATGTAGCTTTTAAATCATGTGCATTCCCCACCATATACAGATTATCAACTATTATAACCATTTATCTCAAGTGCATAAAATCATATGCAACATACTTTGTACTGCTAACTTTCCCATACTCATAGCCATCATCATACTAGTTATCACAGGTGGATAACCTCATAGTTTCTATCATATCAAGAGAGCATTAGTCAGGATCAATATCACATGAAAGGTTGCAGCCAACCAAGTTTAGTAAGAGCAATCTAATCAACCATGTTTATGCTATAGCTTATGATACAAATGCTTGAGACTTAGCTCATACCATGAGCTATGGCAAATCGCAGTAAATGCAATCATTTTTGAGCAAATTTTCAGTGCTAGCCAGCAGCCAAATCCACGTCAGGGAGGGCGCTGGCCAGTGGCCATCCATTCCTTATAAAGCTTGATAACGATAATGAACAGTAAGCTTGCTATCCAGTGCCTATCACAAGTCCACTTTTGCTCCTTGGAACAACGTTTGATCATGGGAGTATCCAATGATAGTATGAAAGCTGATCACTTGCTACTACAATATAGTTTTCACAAAGATTATTGATACCAATTCAGAGTTAGAAGTGTATATATTTTACTTTGGTAATTGTAGCCAAGAATATAGAGCACTAAGATTGAATATGGCAAAGACCCTCAATAATTTTTACATTTCTTTGGTTTGATCGACGTACATACCTTTTAGTTATAGTTGGCCTCTTAGGTTTCGTAACTGTTTGGACAATGTTTGGTAACTTCACTAAAATGGCCATACTTGGTCATTATAGCTCCAAATGAAAAAAAATTAGTACTTCCTACTGATCTAAAACAAGAAACAATAAATGTAATTGTGTCAAAATTGAACTAAAATGTGAAAAATTAGCAAAATCTAGCTTGACTATTTTGTATTTTCTTGTTTATGAGTAATTCTCACACGTGTGGAGAATGTTCCCACATGTGGAAAAAAGTCAAAAATAGTTTAGTCATGTTCATTTAGGGGTACATAAACTTTCGGGACCTCATCAGACTCAGTTCAATGCCACCACCATTCTGTGTGACAACTTGAGCTATATTTCACTGTCACTTAATCCCAGATTTCATGACAAATCCAAGCACATAGAAATCCAGTATCATTTCATTCAGGAGAAGTTTTTTCAAGACAAGTGATCCTTCAATATTGCTCCACAACAGAAATGGCCACATACATCTTCACCAAAGCGCTTCCCAGGATCAAGCATGAAAAGTTCTTCAACATGTTGAACTTGACGAAGATACCAAGGCACCAACCATGACCTTAAGAGGGACTATTAGAAATTAAGTCCACATTTGTCTCCTTGGTGAATGACTAATTTCTATTTCAAGATTCTTCCTACATGTTTATTGATTGTTGATCTGGGGTTAGGTGAAACCAACATTGGGTTCAAAGTCTGCTCATCTGATACTTGCAGAAATCATAACTTAGATAGCCAAATTATTTGAAAAACGTCTACAACGGGCTTCCGGCTGATCTCCAGCAAAGGGTAACCAATCCTATCATAATTTCAAGTTCAGATGTTAAGTTCAATAATTTAAAGATCATTGAAGACTTGGCCATCTTCAAGAACTTCCACGAATTAGCATTTAGAACAACTCTGCAGAAATACATTAATTGTCGCAACAGTCTATAGAAATACACTAAGTGTTGCAACAGTCTGCAGAAATACTCTAAGTGTCACAACAGTCTACAGAAATGAACTATCTTTTCTACAGTGTCGGCTTTTTCCGAAATGCGACACTTCAGCATAGTTCAACAGTTCAACTATTAGTGTCGGCTTTTTGCGACAGTGTCAAAAATGTGACACTTGCCTTCAGCTTCTTCCTTTCAACTATTTTGAAGAAGTAAACTGTTTTAAGGGCACCTTCGCCTTTTTAAGAGCATTGTCGATTTTTTTGCAAAATCCCAAAGAGAGAGAAAAAACCTGATAGTTGTCTATTTTGAACGGGGAAAGTTCCCAGCCATTTCCCAAAAATGCAAAGTGAGAGAAAGCCACTTCACGTAAAATGCGAAGTGAGAGAATTTGCGACGTCCTCGTCCGCGTCAACATTCCCTATGGGTTGACTGTGTACACAATGTATAGTTGTCATCTCAAGCCAATACTTCCAAGCACAACGACTTGCCTAATTAGATGACAAACATTTATTGTAATTAATACATGGATGCAATCTATAAATGGATCATCCAAGCACACTCTACGTGATGCTCCATCCATGAGACGAATGATTTTGAGCTTCACAGTTATGCCATCATTTTGGTTGTAATTGCTATTTTGTTCTGATTCAGTGTAATATAGCAGCAACACGCTTTTCTATTTGTGTATAACGTAGATGAATGCTTGTTGTGATTTGAATGCACTTCATTGTTGTTTGATCACACTTGTTCACTCACTCTGATCAGAATACGGACATCTACGACTCCTCAGTTTCTAATCAGACGATGGCTGTCTTTGACGCCTGAGGAACTTGCACTATCACATTGCTATTTCAATCTAGTTCAGAACTAAACTTCTGATTAAATCCATTTTTTAGTAATACCACACTCAAACCATTTCTAATCTCTTTGGTGGACTGTACTCATTATGTATTTTTGTGAGTATGAATTAATTTATAAGATCCTGTTGGTGAATAGAACACTTAAGTTGTGATTACAATTAGCATAAAAATTCATTAGACTGTTTTTGCATCTAGCAGCCCATTGTAGCAGGAGAGCTGTTCCGCAAATATTCCTGCTCTCTACTCCGCTCATGTTCTCTATCCTCATTGCCCCCCATCACACATGACTAGTTCAAGAATATCTTTCACTTCTCTTACACCTTACAAGGGTTCTAAAAAGTTCATCTTCTTTCCTATTAATGGTGAATGCAAGATAGAAGGAATTGGTAGTGTACCAATTTGTGTTGATTCCACTATGATTCTCAAAGATGTACTTTATGTGCCTAATCTCACTATGAAGGTCATTAGTGTTGGCAAGATGTTAGATGATGGTTTCCAAGTTGATTTTTGAAAAGCTGCTTGCTTGGTTAAAAGGGATGGTGATGCTAGCAAGTGGGACTAGATGTGGCAATCTTTTCAAGACTGAATATGCTAATCCTTGTGGAAGTGTGGCCAAGAGGAGCTTGGAATATCTCAAGGAGGTAAAGGCAAGTGATCTACCTAAACCTATATTCCAGGATGGTAAGACTCATGAAGGTGGTGCTTTGGCAAATCCACATGGAGAGTTATTGAGGTCTACTTCTAATCAATTTCCTTATCTTGTTCATTTGGATGATTTCATTTCATCATATAGAAGCAAATATGGTGTTATTTCATGTGACTTCTTACTTGAAGACTTCAATTGGAGGTATCTCTTATAAAAGGTGCTTGATATGAAGATTGCAATAGTTGATACTTTGGGGATCTTTAGATCCATATGATAAGGAATAAGGAGGATCTAATCTCAATCAAGAGGATGATGGTAGGATTCTCAAATCTACTAAAAATCCAAGTGTATGATGGAGATTTGCCAAGGCTTGAGGAGGAGTCTTCTCAACACATGGTTTCAAGGGGATCTTCAAGAGGCAAGGCCGAGTCTTTGTGGCTCACAATACATGGCAAAGAGGAGAAAGTTTCAGGTGGTATCTACTCCAACATTCTCACTTATGCTTCTCTTCCATTATTTGATGTACCATCTTGCTTTATTGAGATTTCTACGTCTCAAAGTTGGAGTGAGGCAATGCTAGTCGCATATTATGTCTATTGTATGGACATATTTCTTGCCATTGATGGCTTAGATATGTTTCCAAATCATTTTGAAAGCAAGTGGTTATGTCATCAAATGTATGCTCTTTGGAAAGAGTAAGAGCAAGATTCAGTTTGTTACTCATAGTTTAAAAAATCATGTTTTTTCATCTTGCGAGGCATAGTGAATCATCCTTGAAGGACACTTACATCCTTGAGCAAGTATGTAGCCTCAAGAAGATCAAGATAGTGTTTGATTTCAACATTATATCTATCATGGATAAAGTTCATAGTATGTGGACTAGTCAAGCTAGAATAAATAATCTTGATAATCATCACATTTGCTCATTTTATGATCTTTTTTAAGCATGGAAGCCTCAGATTTCTCACTTTATGGTGTAGCCATCTTTATGCAAGTGGAGCTTTCAAGTCAAAGATCATCATCAAGCATGGAGGAAATATGGTGGCAAATTGGTGGAATGATCATTAAAGAAGGTGGCAAGTGATTTCCACCTATTAAGATGGATATGGTGAGGTTGCTGCTATGGAGGATCTCTTCAAAAGTGATGTAGCTCGTGTTAGGTTAGGCTACTTACATTTTTCATGATTAGATTTGGTGAGTGACACATCCTCATGTGTCATCATGAGAGCTAGTGACCAATCATAAAGCTAGAATCTCTCAAAATGGTCCAATCAAGATTAAGGCCTCATATGTCACTCAACCCATAGGATTTTGAGGAGGGAAATAAGGGGTCCAATCATCTTACACTCCCCTCTACCTCGAGTAGCTACATATAGGAGATCAATCTATTTGTATTTGGAGTTTTTGGAGTGTTGAGGTTTCTACACTATTTTGAGTCAAATTGGTTTTTTCTCTCTACTTGACTTTTCTTGAATTGGATTCTCTCTCTACCCAGAGGAGGGAATTTCCATACTTGGTTTGTTGTAATACAAGTCTCCACACATGTGAAAGTACTTGTATGGTTGATTTAGGCATGTAGTAATGTGCTCTTGTCTTAGATTTATGGAATAGATCTTGGTTTTGAATCTACGTGTGATCTATGTGCAAACACAAAGCCTTAGGAGATCAATAACACATTTTGTGGCACTCCCACACGTGTTAAATTCAACAAAAACATTTTGAAAATTGAAAAATCAAAGAAACTAGTGAAAAGAAACTCTATTAAATTAAAAAAAAAAAACCCACTAGATCTTATGGGAAAAAGATCTGATGTTCTAAAATTGAAACTTTTATGTGATCTTAGCATTCAAACATCTAATCTATTCTTGAACATCAAATTAGCATGAAAAGACAAAACAAATTAGGAACATCATCAAGAAATCAAGTAATTAGATAGAAGTAGCAAACCTTTTCCAAAATAGGTAAAGTAAGGAAATATTATTCATCATTATTGATCATTCAACACATTCAGCCTGAATATAGAGCATGATCAAAGCTCTCATATGATTTTAGGCACATAAACCACAAATTACATGAAGAAAGCTCTCCAAGAGAAGCTTCAAGAATATTAAAAGTTCAAAAATCACAAGTGTAGAATAGCTTCCAAATTTAGCATGACCTTTGCTATTTGTAGTGGTCCTTTGTGCCTCTAGTACAAGTTTGGGACCTTATTTAGCTAAACTAGGCCTTCCAACCATTATTACAAACTTGCTTTTACATATATAACGTGGTTGATCAAGCCATTCTATTAACTGATTCTAATTCTAATTTAGTTCCATGGCTATATTTAGCATTATGATTAGGCTCACGGACTAATTACATGCAATAGATGATAGATATAGTAGTATATTGACATGAAATGGAAAAATAAAAAGCAAAACAAAAATGAGAAGTGTGATCATACAGATCATTCGACGAATAAACATAAATAATACTAGACATGAAAGTAGTAAAACAAGTCTAAAATGTATTGCATTCACAAACAATATACAAAATAGAGCGATCAGTTGTTGAGGCAGCTTACTAAGCTTTAAAGATAAATTGTGCTATGCATAATCTGCTAAAGAGACTTCGCTACTCTTGTCGACCTCCAATCAACCAAGTAACCAGCACTCACTCATTTTTGTTACATTTAGATACAGTTGTTGGATGTTTACGAGAACTCATTAAGTCTCTAAACAAGATTAGTAGACCCAACGACCATTTAAAGTACATGTTGATCTTTACTTTAGTGAGAAATGTATAGAGATTATGATCAGCTGCAAGAGTTCGAAAATGCAAGTTTGGATGATTGAACTGGACTAGGCATTGCGTGGGCATCATTTTGAGTATCATGTCATGTATTTCGACCTCGAAGATTGATTTTGTATATCAACCCTAAAGTTGATAGTCGACTGGGATCAAATTTATGGGTCATATTCGAAATAGACAAAGGAACTAAATGGTCGATCATTTTTTTTTATTTTGGCCCTAGAATCTCATAAGATAAAATAAAGTGAGTAGGAGTCACATGTTGAATTGGTTGTACTTCTTCTCAAGATCTTATTTTTCTTTTGTAAACATTGCATGCACACTATAAATCTACAAAGAAATATATTCTAAAAGTCTAGGGTGATTTTTGTACACAATAAAAAGTTGATCATACTTCACAACTAAGCTTCTATGGCTCTAACTAATGCTAAAAATTTTGAGATTTAACCATTATATACAACACCAAATCAAATGGATCAAACAAGTTACAAAATCATTCATGTATAGGAAAAGATATTTCAAACAAATATTGTGATACATGGATCATACACAAGGTAGCACACATGGAGTTCTTATTCTATGGCTATCTTCTCATTGAATGATAACTGCACAATACCATACTATATCAAGATTTCAAAACTACTTCTTATCCTCATCAATTGTTAATCTTCATTGGTTTCAACAACCAATGAGTAGTGATTGATTTGCAGGCCTTTTTAGACCCTATGTTTAATTGGACCATGTGATGGAGCCACAAGGTTGGCCCTATACTAAATCCTAAACTCCCTGATGGAGCTTCGAAGCTAGACACTAGGTTTTTGAAATGGATTGTGTTGAAATGGAAAACCAGATTACTACTCAGTAATTTCCTAGAGCTTAGAGGTCGACGTGTGACAATACAATACTACCCTAGTTCAATGTCACACTTGTATAATTATATCTAAATTCTCACCCTTTAGTAGTCTATTGTCATCACGTGATTGAAATTTTTTTAATAGCCTAACAATAAGAGAGGGAATGATGCTATGCCCTAAGCTAGTGTGCCCTAAATGCTAACTCGACTTAGCTTTTGTAAAAAAATTCGGGTTCATGCTTTAAACTCAAGTCTCATACAATATGTGTTATGGTGATTACAATGATCGTGTGCCTGGTGAAGATTTCATCCCCTTTGCGCCAACTGCTTCACAACGGACTCAAAACAACGTTTGGAAACATATGGGTGTCTTCACAAAAAGTTTAATGATTTTTTGTAGTTCTGTGCGGTTCTTGTTGTGAAATGCCAGGGACAAAATGTCACGTTATCATTCGTCATTCTTTCTTTCTACGATCAATGTATTTCTATTCCTTTGCAACGTTCACAAGCGCTTTTAATTCTTCCACGAGCTCGATTTGAAGGAGCGACTGCTTCAATGACTCTTTGGATCACCTATTAGTGGCACTATTCTAGTTAGTGACTTACATCAAGCAATAGATTTTGAGTAATTAATTAAGTAAGGGTTTATGTTTGGCATTATTATTCTATGTACTTTCATCTTTTTGTACATAATGAGAATTTGAGAGAGAGAGAGAGAGAGAGAGAGAGAGAGAGAGAGAGAGATAGAGATATGGATGTTGCATAAAGGAGGTATGTTTGGCATTATTATTCTATGTACTTTCATCTTTTTGTACATAATGGGAATTTGAGAGAGAGAGAGAGAGAGAGAGAGAGAGAGAGAGAGAGATATGGATGTTGCATAAAGGAGGTGGTGTTGAGGGAAAAGGAGGCATGGCTGTTATGGAAGAGTAGTGCTCAAGGATTTGGTGCAGATTGTATAAAAAATGCATGCTTTTCTTGCTTGTGATGATTTTTGTGTCAAATTCTGGTGTAGATTGTGTGGTAAATTCATGCTTTGCTAGCTTCTGATGATCTGTGTGTCAGGTTTTGGTACCAGTTGTGTACTTAATCCACGTTGTTCTAGCTTCTGATTCTGATACATACTGAGTGTCAAAACATACTGAGTTTTAAGATCATTGGAGGAGTATTGATGTCATTGGATTGTGTAAATTTGGTGGGCGGAGTGCAATCAGGGTCAGGGTTCTTGAGAGAGAGAGAGAGAGAGAGAGAGAGAGAGAGAGAGAGAGAGTTGGTTGAGTATCTGATCCTACAAACCATGTTCCCTAAAGTACTTATTTTTGCTCTTCTTCCAATTCAAGCCAATTCTGTATAGCTGGTACAACGTCGACATATCAAGCCTGCCCAAATTCACCTCTATTTCGGCCGTGGAAACGTCTAACCTGTTTGGATATTTTTCTCTCAACACCTCCAGCACCGATTGCATTTTATGTTTAGGAAGATCAATCAGTAAATGTGGCAAGTTCTCTCTTTCCCTGGCCGTTAGAATACTCTCGCCACCTTGTTTAGAAACACTTCGCCCTCCCTTCCTACTTGGCGGCTCCCTGCGTCTTAATGTCCTCTCTGGATTAACGTCCCTTCCTGTTTGACTTTGGAGGGACACCAGTAGCCATTGTGGAGGAGCTGCTACACTGCTCTGAGTTGGTCCAGCACTAGTTCCCGTCGCTGGAATCTGGATCTGTAAGGAAGAATGGGCTGTACTCGGCTCATCATCCGTGTTTCGATCCAGCTCCAGTTTCAATTGTCTGAGCTTTTCCTCAAATTTTTCCTTAAGTTCTTTTGCGCGGACGTAAAATATAGTATCCGATTTATTATACTCTATTGCGTTTGCGAACACTAGGCGTACATCAGCAGCTAATTCTAGGACAGGATCGACATATTGTCCTTGGACCAACTTAGATCTGACAGTGCCCAGGTCCATTGGAGCTTTGATTTTTTTCAGATAACGTTTAATCTCGCCTGGCCAAAGTTCAGCCACTGGCTTTGCGTAGTACTTTGCATACTTGTAGCTTAACAGTTCGTCCAATACATTCAAGCACCGGCTCCGAATTAAATCCAACTCAGGCCTGACTGCTTCTGCGTCCATCGAGCCAGCTCCGCTTCTATAACTCTCTGTGTAATTGGGCTGATATTGCTTCAAGAATTCCTCACAATACTGCGATTATTGCCTCCTCCTCATTCCTCCTTCCTCCTCCTCCTCCTCCGTCGTCGTCGTCGTCTTCTTTCTTTCTTTCTTTCTTTCTTTCGTTTGTGAGCAGACGCGCTCCTTCCCCCGTCGCATCAATCACACGTTTTTTCTTAAATGATTCCTCGAGCACCACGTCATCGGCCAACCAAAACATTGTCCCAAAATCTTCTTTGGGAGCTTAAGGGGCCATATATATGGATACCCACCCCTTTTCTCGCATGGGTGTAGGTGACTGGGAGCGCGACAAAGCTAAATAAGAGCACAACGCAGAGGCACCCTGCCATGCGTCGAGCTGAGAGCCAAATTAGTACGTGTGTTTAGGGAAGGATCGCTTCGTACAAATCTGCGCTGCGTACTAATTTGGCTCCCAGCTCGACGTGTGACAAGGTGGCTCTATGTTGTGCTCTTATTTAGGTTTGTTGCAATAACAATAATATATTACAACAATTTGTTAAAAGCTGACGTGTCAATCTTAAGTGAGTTTGGGCCAATGAAATGAGTTTTTTTCAAAGAAGATTTACGCACGCTAATCAATCTATTAGTGTTAGTCTTAAGTGAATTTGGGCAATAAAATGAGTTTTTTTTTTATAATATATTATCCACGCGAATCTATCACAACAATTTGTTATAGGCTTACACATCAATCTTAAGTGAGTTTAGGCAAGAAAATGAGTTTTTTTTTTTTTAAATTATGCACGCTAATCAGTACTCGTAAAAAAGTTTCAAACCAATCTTATAAACTCGGAACCCACAAAACTACTATGGAATCGGTAAAAGCTTAAAATAAAACCTTAAAACCAAAGATTTATAGCTAAAACCAGCTGATTTTGAGTGTTATAAAAAATCCTATAAATCTAAACTGAAGCGGTAAAAAATAAATGTCAACAATTGGGCTATTTGTATTTGTCCATTTTTTTGTGAGCACTGACGCTAATCTATCACGACAATCTACTAAAACTTAATGTGTCAGTCTTGAGTTAATTTGGGCAACAAAATGAATTTTATGCAATCTCTATTTTTATAAGGCTAGCTATATCCATTTTTAAAGTTCTTTGTTTGTTGATTTTTTGATATATTGAATGCATGAGTTGTCAATCTTAGTGATAGAGGTTTTGAGTTTTTTATTTGAATTAAGCAATCTTATTTTTTCTTGATTTTGTAATAGATTGATTGCCCAACGTAAGGCGAAGCTTCTCATAGTGAATGGACTACTTGTCCTCCTGCGTGCCCCAATTTTTCTTCTTTTTTAAATGTTCACATTCATCGCATTTTGAAATTTGGCAAGAATTTAGAATTCCTATTCATTTTTTAGTAGTCTAACGTCCTAATTGCTTACACGGATGGTCGTTCAATTTTGTGATTAATGAATCAATTGATCTACTTTGATGATTTTTAGAGCGAGCTTTGGAGACCATAAGTTATTTTCGAGGAAGCATCCCCTTGATGGGCAAAATGGTCCAAGGAAAGGGTCCTTCCTCGAAGTGAATTTTTTTTCTTCTTCTTTTTTGTCATAACTTTTGTTCACTTCCGAGCAAAAGGTGCATGTAACAAAGGTATAAATATGTATATGCACACATTTCGGCTAAGGAGG
>MU834353.1:0-47664 GCA_029204225.1 Diphasiastrum complanatum | reverse complement strand
CAACTCCAATTCAACTCAAAGTAGGAGAAGAGTCCATGGATCTATATATATGTGATGTACTCTCATTGAGAAATGATGAAATTTGTGTGTAATGCAAATTTGGAGACAAGCTCTTTGTGCCCTCTCTCTCTCCACGAGTTTTGTACCTTCTATTTTCTCTCTCTAGCCGAGTAGAGGCATTTATGATGCTTTGTCTTATGTTTCCATCGAGTCTGCGTTAATCTTGACCTTGTACGTGGTACCTTGGTATAGGAAGTAGAAGCGTGTCTTTAGCACGTCCTAGGTGGCGTAAGCATGAAGGGCGAGGCCCATGTTAATCTCAGATTGAAAAAGCACTGGGTAAAAACCCATTGCCTTTAGAAGTGGGCCGACTGTTTGTAGCCATGGTTGGATTAGAGCGTCAGAGGGTAAGGACCAAATCTGTGTGGCCTCGGGGATTTCATGCTGGATCACCTGCTTGGTGCCAAATTCTTCAAAGGATGAGGAGGCCATGTTAGCAGTGATGATTAAAGGCCGAAAAAGTAGAAAAAATGGTGGAAAAGGTAAAAAGGTTTGGAAACAGAGAACTTGGTAATTTCAGTGTAAATTTCGACAGAGCTTCGCTAGCAAAGGTGACAAATGACTCAAATTTAGCCCTTATACAACGGAATTTAGAGTGCGTATTAGGTGAGATCCACTTTCCCTTGCTCAGTTCCACCCAAATTTTGGCAGAGACCTTCTTCACAAAATTCTAAGACCCGAAATGGCTTCCGCAATCACTGACTATCTCCACCGGACATCCGAAGCACACAATGATGTTTTTGTATAGAAATTTGGTAGTGGCTCGTGCATCAACCGTTCGCACTACCTTGGCTTCTACCTATTTGGTGAGATAATCCATAGCCACGATGATATATCGGGCTTGTGAGCTTCTGGTGGCTTGATGGATGGGACCGATGTAGTCCAATCCCCACTTCTCAAATGGTGCTTGAGCTAGAAATGGATGTAATAGATCATAGTTTAGCTTGGTTGGTCTCCTAGCTCGTTGGCACACATCGCATTTTCTTAAGTATTCTTCTGTGTCTTTATGAATTGTCGGCCACCAGCATCCTGATTGCAAGATCTTGCGAACTATTATGTCAGATGCAAAATGACCACCACCCATGCCTTCATGGGATAACAATATGATTTGGGTGGTCTCATGTGAAAGAATGCTACCTGATCCTCGTTAATATAATTGGCCAACAATCAGCTGATAAGGTCTAGTCTTAAGTATCAATTTTCGTTGTTCCGCCTTTGATAAGGATTTATCTGGTTGGCCCCGCATTAGATATTCAACTATGTTTGCAGCCCATTCTAGTACCGTGTCTATATAGAACAAGGCAACATCCGGTAACTCATCATCAGGTTGGGTGGTAGTTCCTGATTTGGAAAACAAACAGCGCTTTTGTCATGCAGCTGTGGACTGCTACCAGAACCCGAGAAACAAGAAGACACAAGGCAAACGAGAGAACCACAATAGTTTGTCCTACGTTGAAGAGCCAAAGAGCTCGAAGATGGATGAAGAAAGGGCAGATGTTATATGGAACAGAAGATTATGCCACATGAACCCAATGGCATTGCAAGCTAGCTTGGACCTATCACAGGTTTGAGCATCTCAAATGCAGAAAATTCGATAACCTGTGATGCATGCATGAAAGGTAGATGTCACATAATCCTTTCACCAAAGACTCCTATAGAATGACAAAGATTCCGAAATTGGTACATGCGGACATCTGCGGACCTTTCGATGTGATCTTAGTAGGAGGTTCGAAGTACTACATCACCTTCATTGACGACTACAGTAAGTTTGCCAGAGTCTACTTCATTCACAACAAGTCAGAAGCACTTGACAGGTTCACAGAATACGTGAACTGGGCAGAAAGATGCACTGAAAGCAAAGTGCAGCAGATCAGAACGGATCGTGGTAGAGAGTACACCTCGAATTGCTTCGCTGATTTCTGTAGTGAACGTGGAATACTTCATAGAAGGACTACATCCTACACACCACAACACAATGGTGTCATTGAGAAAAAGAACAAGACTCTGGAAGCTGCAAGGTGCATGATGGCCCATTCAAAGGCACCAAGAGTACTATGGGCTGAAGCAATAGCTACAACTATCTACGTCCAGAACAAGATAGGCAAATTCAGATGTTCCTCACACGACACCACACGAACTATGGTGGGGCAGAAAACCCAGTCTAACTCATATTTGGATCTTTGGCTATGCAGTATATGCACATGTTCCTGTGCACATGTTCCTGACAAGCTTCAAAAGAAGCTTGATGAGAAAGCAGAACATGGATACCTTGTAGGATATGACAGTCATTCATCATACTACAGGATCTATATGCCAGAGACAAACCAAGTAAAGACAGTCAGAGATGTCAAGTTCGATGAGACCAGAACAATGGCCAATAATGATTCAGCCGGCTATGAAGTCCTAGGAAGGAAATACTATGACCTGCCAACCATGACAAAGGGAGTAGAAGACGAACACTCAGACGAAGATGTTCGAGTCGCACCTCAGTTGAGCGATGAATTAGAAGAGGAAAGGACCACAAGCATGCTAGTTGCTAAAAGGCCTATAAACCAAGATGGTTTCAGACTTGGCAGAATAGATAAAGGCAAAGGCATTGCAGTACCAGAAGAGTTTTCCGGGAGATCAACAAGAAATCGAAGAGTGCCAACCATATTTGTGCCAGGTAGCTCAGCTTCAACGCACGAAGAGTTTTGTGGATTCAGTATCGAACCACAAACATTTGAGGAAGCAATTGAGAGTCTAGACAAGGGCAAATGGATCCAAGCCATGAACAAAGAGATGGAATCCATGGAGAAGAACGAGGTATGGACACTGCAACCACTACCAGATAAGCGAAAGATTGTACAATGCAAATGGGTATACAAGCTGAAGTATGGACCGAATGGAGATGTTTCGAGGTATAAAGCCAGACTTGTAGCGAAGGGTTTTTCTCAAAATTATGGTATTGACTACTGAGAACTTCTCTCTAGTTATGAAACATTTGTCCCTACGCCTACTGTTTGCATATGCAGTCACATTGTGGACGAAAAGACAACGTTCCTACATGGCGATTAGACGAACAAGTCTATATGGATCAGCCTCCAGGTTATGTCTGCGAGTCATTCCCAGCTATGCATGTCAAATGCACAGAAGTATCTACGGTCTGAAGCAATTAGCATGACAATAGTACCAGAAAAACGATCATGCCCTCAACATAAGAGAAAGATGATAGATTAGATTAGAATAGTTTGCAGTAACGGAACTAAGACAATCATAGAAAAGTAATCTTTTTACAAAGACAAAAGTATGGAACTTGTGCTAAGCACTCTAATTATCAAAATAACTTAGAAAAGTATTAACATGAATGGTAAGTAAAATAACTTCTATGTCTAACTCTAACTCTTTGTTGCCCTCAGCTTCTAAACTTTGCTTATTCTACTTCTACTACAATGCTTTTTTAACTCTTTCACAACAATAATTCAAAAGACCTTAAGTCCTTTTAGTTCTATTTTGTGCTAATTAATGCACTGCATTTATTTATATCACTCCCCATTGCAATCTAGTGCTTAAGGCTACTTCACTCCATTGATAGATGCATATCCATTTCTTTTATTTCTATTGTTGCTCGCCTTCATCATTACACTTATCTGAACTCGTGTCACTTTGCTAATTTTGTGTTTTTTGTAGCTTTATCGACTTTGCATGAATTTTAACTTTCTTATGAATTTCCGAGTCCTAGGACATTTATTAACTTTTATGATTTTTCCACTCTTTGAAGCTTCTACAATTTCTGAACGTGAGTCATTTCCCGACTTCAACTTTTCCTACTTTTGTGCTTCTCCTACTAGTGACATGCCAAATTTTTGTCGGTTGCAGTTTACATGTATTTTTGTAGACTTTTTGTGACATAATAGAAAAACATAAAATAACAACTAGTCTCGTATGTGCAGAATGTCATCTGCTCAACTCATTCCATTGGGAGCCAAGCAAATGACATTTTGATAGTGACTACTTTTTTACATGACCATTATGCAGTAGAATATGCATTTGAAAAACATAATCACCCTTTACTTGAATGTAAGACAATGACTACTTAGAAATATCCGAGTGTTTGGACATGACATGAATAGATGAAACATTGAAAAGACAAGATAAAATATTGGTTCTGTTGAGCTTCCAATCATTGAATGCAAAATAGGAGTACAAAGAAGAATGGAAAAAAGTTTGATACAATGTGCTAAATTTCTTGCATTCATTGCGTGAAGATCAACCTGTGCATATTATATACATTTTTAAAACTTAAACATGTAACAAATAATTTGTGCAACAAATCACTGCTTGCTACAGATTGCTTGCATGCATCTCTCTACACTATTCATCGCATTGCTTTTTTATGTATCTTATTATTTTTTTGAAGCCCACAGTCAAAACAAATTACTATCTTGCTTGAAAATGGAAAACTAAGAGGAGAGTATAGATAATCTAAAAATGGCAATACGACGACAACAAAGAGAGAGGAAGGTTGTGTTGCACATGTAACTAGGACTTGCACATCTAAATAGCAAGCATTGTGAATGCAATTACTACATGTGCAACTACAAGGCTACAGACATTTTAACAACTTGGCACTACTATACTATGTCTGAAAACAAAAACAAAAAAATCCCACTTCTTCATTAATAGATGTAAATCACAAGACGTGTCCTCATTGTTTAACTTCTTCCCTAACTTTCATTGGTAGAGAAGGTATAGTCGTATCTACGCAAGGCAAGGCCAACAAATGACCTCTCTCTCTCTCTCTCTCTCTCTCTCTCTCTCTCTCTCTCTCTCTCTCTCTCTCTCTCTCTCTCTCTCTCTCTCTCTCTCTCTCTCTCTCTCTCATCTATTCTTTCTCGTTCATATTCACCGTGTCTTGCTATAAAAAATATGGAATAATACACACGTATAGTCTCAAACAAGGTTTCTAACTTACCCAAGCTTCTACAATCAAGGTTTCTTTAGGAAGTGAAGAAACTCTACACAAGTTTTTTTTTTTTAAACTACCAATTTTTGTAGTAGAGGACTCTACAAAGATTTTTATACTACAACCATAATGGAGGGAAACTTAGTTTCCCACCTTTTTTTGAACGCACGACACCTTCCGGGAAACTTCAGTATATGACTCTATATAAACCTGCAGCACTCGACATTCCTCTTTACAACACTGAGAGGAGATTTTCTGATTTCACACCTACAAAAAGTGCACCCTACCTGTTCGTTGCTCGTAAGAAGGATCTACTTGGTATGCTCTATTCCTTGCTATGGTTGCTCTCCTATTACATGCTCTCAAATGGTATGAGGAAACTAGCCATTGAATGATGCTATTTTTATAGTAGTTTTCAAGTTTATGATAGTTGCTGGCCAGCTTTGAGCACTTTAGAAGCTTACTATGTTTAAACTGAGGAACATCCTGCCCGGAAGGCAGCGATGGAGGCCTACTACTGCTGAAAACTTCTTAAACAACGCTCTAATGGCAGCGTTGATTGATAAGCCAATGGTGTAGCTATTTGTATAGCATATATAGCTCTGTAATAATGCACTGAAGCTACCCAATCCACAATGGATTTGTGGCTTGGATTTATACACATTTATGTGCATCTGTCCACAACGATGGACAACATGCCTTCTATTCTTTTGTGGATTTTTTTGGTAAGAGTTTGGTAGGGAGTCCAGCGATGGACAGCCTATCCTCTCTCTCTTTTTTGAGAGTAATCTTTGGTGTAACATATGTGAGGAGCCCTGCAATGAACATCAAACCTTCCATCGCACTTTTTGATGCATCTATTATGAAAACATATGTTAGCAATCCAGCGATGGACTTTAAGGATGTTTCTATGAGAAAAATATATGGAAACTCTTTGCATTAGAGTATACCAGTTATGTGAATTCGTAGCTTATAGTCCAACGATGGACAACTCACAAACTTATTCTACCTTTGCTTAATGGTTTCTAAACTCTCTCTTCTACTATCCAGGGATGGATAGAAGAAGTTCTGTTGGCTTACTTTATAGAAATAATGCAGTTCTCCGTTCTCACAAAATATTGATACTTTTACAATAACGTTTCATTATGTTTTGCAACTCTTATTCTAGTAAACTAAATGATTATTGGTGCATGTGATAGTACATCCAAAACTGTCATTACGAGGTTTTTTACTACACTCCGATTCTTACTCGAACCAAGCGTTATCATATTCGAAACAAAGGTATGCTTTCTACTGATATTCTACAAAATAGAAAATACATTCCGCTTACACGCCTTTCAACTCTGAAAACATTGCTAAATAGCCACATTTCTTGTCAACATGGTGTGAAGACAGTACTTTCACGGAAAAACAACTCTGGCAGCATCTCAAGAAACTTTGTTTGCAAACATTCAGATATGAGTTTTATGTCACTAATTTAGATATGAATGGTACAACACACATACCGATTAAGGTTTTGGCTAAAAAAACCCTGACACGAGCTTCAATATGCTTCTTCCTTTTCAATAAAAAGAGTAACGACGATAGTTATAAACACTATTCCTAATTAACTTTCAGAAAAACCTTGGTCAATAAACTTCATGGTAAGGGCTCCAATGAGACGATCTTAGATAGCATGGAAATGCGTAAGATACGTTGTCGTTATGAAAGGGTTAGAATGGCACAGATCTGCCCTATTACCTAGTAAAGACATTGGAAATCACTTATGAAATAACCCAATCTGTCTATCCAATACAGTGTCCACATACCATGGTTGCTATGTGATTCCTATGTAACGATCATGGTACTACTTTACCCTACCCCGTCAAGTGTCACTTTAGACCTTTGGTGAGATACAACTGGAAAGCATGGATATGCTCAGGAGTATGGACAGTAATGCATGACAAACCTTACTCTGTAAGGGTCACTTGGGTCAGTATAGCATGGATTTGCTCTGATACCAGCACACGTGTCCACACCAGGTCTTTTGGCTAAATATAACTCTAACGGTTAAAACTTTTCATACTCTTCTATGCATAAAACGAATTGATATGGACCAATTGCCCGTAAGCTGATCAGTATGGCACTCGCCCTTATACGGTGATATAATGGCTTGGCCTATTGCTAAAATATCCTATGTTTGGGAAGACTGGACTATTTTTTAAAATGCTATTCAAAGCTGTTAAGTAGTATAACTTCTTTTGGACATGAATAACAACTATCGTTCAGCTATGACACCTGTTTTCCTCACTGAACTAACTTGAGAAGTTATGTTTTGTGGGGTGGTGGCAGGTATCAGCTGGACGTCTTGAAAGTGGTTATGCGTTATGGTGCTTTCTAGTACTGTATTTTACTTTTCACTTATATTTTACCTTGTTGGATTATGAATAAAGGCTTCAAAGAGCTTCAGTCTTGCTTGTCAAGAGGAACTAAGTTGTGAAAATTTGCCAAAAATCTAGCTTGGCAATTTCATATCTTTTATGTCTGTGAGTACATTTCACATGTGTGGAGCATGTTCCCACATGCCAGTGTAAAATAGTTTATCATTGCTTTAGGGGTCTTCTAAGTTTTCAGGACAAGCTTCTTTGTGTAGAGTTATGATAGGGCCAAAAATTGGCATAGATGGCCAATTGGCAATGTCCACATGTAATGCCTCTATTGAGCCAAAATTGAGTCACGATGTAATCTCGAGCTAGATAGGCATTTGAATAGGGTCTTGACGCTTGTGACAATACAATTTGAAGAGTGATGGAAGTCAAAGGGTCGGCCTTGGTCAAGGGGTCCCATAGGAATCAAGAGATCCACTTTAGAGGTCCAATAGAATTAAGGAGACTACGATTAGGGGTCCAATAGAATTGAAGAGGCTATGATTAGGGGTCCAATAGAATTGAAGAAAATATGATTAGGGGTCCAATAGCATGCAAGGAGGGATCCCCCCAAACTCTATATGTACTTCTCCGTATGATCATTAAGTAAGTTGAAATTTTGAGTCAAATTGTTGGTAAGATTTGCTTGTTTGAGTTTCTCTCTCTACATGAGTTTCAATTAGCTCTATTCTCTCTCTACTCGAGGAGAGGAGCTTAATTTTCCCTTGTATTTTCAAGAAGCTTTTTCTTTCATGCTTTTGAACTTTGGTTATCAACTATTGCATCCATTTTTTGCCTCTATGCCTTGCTTTTTTTATCTAGATCTTGGAAATCAATCTAGAATCCATTGGCAAGTGCACAAGCTTTCTTAGGAGATCAATCACACACTTTAGGGCATTCCCACACGTGTGAAATTTCACATGGTATCAGAGCCTACCTAAGTATTTGATGCTTGTTTCATCCAAAGTTCCAAAGATTTTTTGAAAATCTAGAGAGACTATTTGCATCTCCCATGCTATCTCAAGCAAAATTGGATTAAAAGGGTTCCATAATCATAATTATTGAATCATTTTAGGTACTATACGGAATTTAGTGCTCAGGCACATGTGAAGTACAGCTAAGTGCATTTGGAAGGTTCTCTTCCATGTGTGATCCAAAATTAGTGCTTCATAGCTAGTTTTAAAGCTATTCAAGTCTAGTTTGTGTAGCATTTGACTTCATAGTGATTGGATCTCCCAATCAAAAGTTATAGTCAATTGAGTCAAGGTGGGTAGAGCACCCAACCTGGTTGGACACTTTTATTTATGACTCTATGATGCTTTTTTGATCAAAAATCTCACTTCTAGCTTGCCAATCACACTTTCTTAAGATCTAGTTATCAATTTGAGGTCATAGCCACATTCTTTCATAAAACTGGCTTGTATTTGAGTGATTTGTGGATTCTTGGAGTGTTTCACACGTGCCAAAGATAGCTTGATCCAAACTTAGCAATTGATGTCCTTTAAAGGATCCTATAGTGAGAGAGAAGCAACATTTTTAGTGTCTCATTACAAGGAGTCCTCACTATTACATGACATCTATGGGTTCCTACCTATTGGAGTCTAGTGAACGACTATCTACCTCCAACTATTCTATTTGGAAGGTTAGAATGGAGTCAATCTTGATACTCCAAGATGTGATGGACATTGTACTTGGGATTGAGGAAGTCCTTCAAGAAGTACAAAAGAACAAGAAGAGAGCTAGGATGGCTCTCCACTTTATCAAGATGAATGTCTCTGATGAGATTTTGAGAGAGATTGGTGATTGCAACTCGGCCAAGCAAGCTTAGGATACTCTCAAAGCTATTTATGAAGCTAAAAATACCTCTAGGCTCCTCACTCTTAGAAATAAAATCTTCCATAGTTCTCAAAAGAGTGATGAGAGTGCCACTATTGCTTGTTGGAATCTGACACATTCTTTTTGTAAGTTGATGTGTAATGGGGCAATGCCAGGGAGATCCGCCAAGCTTATGGATCATGGTTGGATGCTTATCCACCAAGGAGGCCTATAAAGCCATTATACTCTCTATTTCAAAAGTGATTGAGAGAAAAGAAGTCATATTTTATGAAGATCTACATTCAACCTTGGAAGGGGCCGAGCTCAAGGCATCTCAAGATGCATCTCAAAACAGATCTATTGAAGATTATCATGATGTGATGGGGTCCAGGTTTGAGGAGGGGCCTCCTCAACATATGATTTCAAGGGGATCTTCAAGATGGATAGCCAAGTCCTTATAGCTCATATTTTGTGATAAAGAAAGGCAAATCAGGTGGTATCCACTTTAGCTTCACTTATGCTTCTCTTTCATCATTTGCTGCACTATCTTGCTTTATTGAGATCTCTAAGAGGGGTAATACTAGTTTTGTATGATGCCTATTATATGGACATATTTCTTGTCATGAAGGCTTAGATATGTTTCCAAAGTTCTTTGAAAGCAAGAGATTGTCTTATCAAAAGTATGCTCCTAGATTTAGTAAGAGAAAGATTGAGCTTGTTGCTCAAGTTTTGAAAAATCATGTTTTTACATGTTTTGAGGCATGTTGTAAACTTCTCTTAAGAGTAAGTGAAGCATCCAAAGAGGACACTTACATCCTCGAGCAAGTATTTAGCCTCAGGAATATCAAGATTTTATTTGATATCAAGATTAGATCCATCATGGATATAGTTCATTGTATGTGGACTAGTCAAGCTAGAAAGCATAATCTTGATGATCATCATGTTTTCACATCTTATGATCTTGACCTCTATGATCCTTATGAGGCTTGGAAGCCTCAGATTTCCCTATTTATGGTGCAGCCATGGAGCACTCTTCAAGGATATTGGCAAAAGATTTCTATCAAAGAGATCTTATCATGGATTTGGTGAGGTGCTGCTATGATGGATCCTTTTGCTGGTTCTCTACTTTATATACATACAAAAGGATCCACTCAAAAATTTCCACAAACTTCTCAAATGATCTAGTACCTTTCCAAGCTATCTTTTTGAGGAGTGTGAAAAATTGGCAAAAATCTAGCTTGGCAATTTCATGTCTTTTATGTTTGTGAGTAGATTTCACATGTGTGGAGCATGTTCCCACATCTGTAAAATAGTTTATCATATCTTTAGGGGTCTTCTAAGTTTTTAGGACAAGCTTCTTTGTGTAGAGTTATGATAGGGCCAAAATTTGGCATAGATGGCAAATTGGCAATGTCCACATGTAATGCCTCTATTGAACCAAAAATGAGTCACGATGTAATCTTGAGCTAGATAGGCATATGAATAGGGTCTTGACACTTGTGACAATACAATTTGAAGAGTGATGGAAGTCAAAGGGTCGGCCTTGGTCAAGGGGCCCCATAGGAATCAAGAGATCCACTTTAGAGGTCCAATAGAATTAAGGAGGCTATGATTAGGGGTCCAATAGAATTGAAGAGGCTATGATTAGGGGTCCAATAGAATTGAAGAGACTATGGTTAGGGGTCCAATAGCATGCAAGGAGGGATCTTTACAAACTCTATATGTACTTCTCCTTATGATCATTATGTAAGTTGAGATTTTGAGTCGAATTGTTTGTGAGTTTTGCTTGTTTGAGTTTCTCTCTCTACACGAGTTTCAATTAGCTCTATTCTCTCTCTACCCGAGGAGAGGAGCTTAATTTTCCCTTGTATGTTCAAGAAGCTTTTCCTTTCATGCTTTTGAACTTTGGTTATCAACTATGGCATCCATCTTTTGCCTCTATGTCTTGCTTTTTGATCTAGATCTTGGAAATCAATCTAGAATCCATTGGCAAGTGCACAAGCTTTCTTAGGAGATGTGTAAAATTTCACATAAGTGCAGTCTTGTATCTCTCTCTATGCATGTTGGTGGTGTAAATCCGACTATTCCTTGGTTGGGATAGTACTGAAGCTCTTACCTTTTATCTGATTCATAAGCTAACAAAGGTCTGTTTGCATGATTTAGTCCGCATGATGGTTTTAGGATGCTGCTACTTTGGGTTATAAGGAGCCCCTTCCTCCGCCTACCCATTTTGTTCAGACTTTGATTTGCTGTATGAAAAAGGCTGTTGGAATGCATAATTTTATCATTGATGCTGATAGGGCCACTTATTCTTCTACCAGACCGGAGGATGAGATTCTTTGTCTTATTGATTTACTTGAGACTATTGACTGGGTTAAGATTTAACTTGAGTTTGTTAAGAAGAAAGATACTCTGAGTCTAGTGGAAAATCTTTATAGTCGTCTCAATGATTTCATTGAAAGACTTGAAGAAGAATAATAGTTCTGCAATTTACACATTAGAAAAGTGTTCATGTGCCTAGAAAATGAAAATGGTATCACCCCTGCTGTTATTTCCCCTTCTGTATCTGATGCACCTCTTTCACCGCATCCACTAGTCTTTACTGATGACCTTGACAAGGATAGTGCCTCCCAATTAAAAATCTTTTCCCAAGACATCTGCGACATTGGTGACCTTTCTTCTTATGATTTTTGTCAATCTAAAAGCTGTCAAGTTCCTTTTTGTCCCCAGCAGAATTATCGAATACAAATCTACTCTTACTTCTTATAAACTTTGGAGTCTGCCATTTGTCAACTTCCTTGCACCCATCCCTATCGATCTTTGGATTATGATGACTCATCTAACAGAAAAAGAGATAGAAGTACGCAAGTTGGCCGCCCCGCATAAAAACCCTTCTCTTGAGACCCCTGTAGCCTTCGACACCATTATTCGTATGAACAATTTTGAACCTTCTCGGTGTCCCTCTGAGCAAACCTGGGACACGAGGGCATACGGGCAACTGCACCGCCCATTGTCCCCAAGAGACGAGGACGTGACAGCGTTTCGCGTGTCTCTCTCTACATGCTCTTTTTCCTCTCTTCTCTCTCTCTCTCTCTCTCTCTCTCTCTCTCTCTCTCTCTCTCTCTCTCTCTCTCTCTCTCTCTCTCTCTCTCTCTCTCTCTCTCTCTCTCTCCTCCTTTCACAAATGCATATGATTACACTAAAGTTGTCCACCAATGCAAACAAGTGCTCCTATAAATTGTACTTGTGTGTGATATAGTGAAAGTCAATCATTTTCTAATGTTTTACTACTTTTATCCAATGTTGTAAGACTTCATTAGGCTGGCATGAAAAATAAAAATTGAACACTAGCAAGTGACATGCATTTTGATGTAAGTTGGAAGGCCAACCTTTGCTTCGAGCATTCAAATGGCAAGGGGTTTGGTACAACAATTTGGAGTAGCCAGCTTTGAAAGTTAATTGAGTATATATTTACGCACAATCACAAAATCCATACATCATCTTAGTTACATACAATTGGATGCACTTATGACATTGAGTCGATGGACAGTAGCTCCACAAAAAATATGCACATTTAGATACTTTTTCAAGAATAATGTGGTCTTGCTCTTCCAATTGCATTGTATGACTAACATGTTTGGCCTTCACACAAAATGCATTTAATCAAAGTCATAATATGGTCGTGTGTTGTCATTGTTGTTTTGAAAAATGATTGTAAAGTTTATAACCATTACAATTTTATGACAACCACGTCTACGTCACCCAAGTAAACAAAAGGTTGCCTCTATGCACAACCCGTGGCAAACTCTTGCTCTAAATTTCAAGTGAAGTCAATTACCTCATGTTGCAATAATTTCATCAACTATGGAAAATGGCACTCCATCTAAACATATGAGCAAAGAGCATCTAACATGTATGTAGCAAAGAGCATTTACAAGTTGATATAGCACACAATAACATGTATGTAGCAAAGAGCATTTACAAGTTGATATAGTAATTCATAGAATATGAATCATACTTCAAAATAATAAGAATTGAAAGGCCTCTACACAAGTCATGAAAAGCCCATAGGAGATTGACAAACATTTTTTATAGCCTTACCTATTTCATTATAGTCATCTTTTGGAACTTTTTTAGTAGTCGGTTCAAGATAATTCCTCATGATTCAACCTATTTTTCATCTACTATTGACACATTTCCAACAACAATATTGCCAAAGTCATAGAATCTAAATCATATTGAATTCATGGTAATCGAGGCCTCCATGCAAGTCATGAAAAGTCAAAAGTGGACATTTGAAGATTTTGACATAAATAAGACTATCTAATTTTGTTTTAACATTACTTTGGTATTAGTGATACCTTTGAAAGTAGTAACAATTTTAAAAACACATCTTGATTGTGTTTCAATTTTTGTCTATCCAATATTGAATTTGCCTGTATTTGATACCATCACATATTTGAATCTATCAAACCACATATTTTTAAACATACAAGTACAATACAATTTGACATACTTCAAATGTTTATCTTTAAGTAGGAGTACCATCTTGTACATGTAAGGTCACACTAATTGGGTTCTATAATGGTCATTAAAATCAAGCTTTTGTCACTCTTATTTTTGACATGATCCTTCTAGGCATAATAAGCATGGTGGTGGGATTCAACCTTCAAGAAAATTGGTTGATTTCTAGCGACTCTTTATTTCCCTTTTATCTTTTTCAACCTCGAAGATTGTTCACCTAAGATCAGCTTGCAAAGATAGCCAAGTTTCATTCAAATTCAAAGTGCACTAGAGAAATATCTAATGGAATTCACTTAATAAATCAATTTTTTGCAATTTGAAAGCTATAGACAATGTTGCAGCAGATGCGGATCTGCTGCAAAAATGTTTCAGAACGTCAGTGATCCGCAACCTGGATCGCACAAAAATTGTGGGGAGAAAAGACTACTGGCCAATTTTTTTTGATAGTTTAAATGAACTCGGAAATCACCGATGAATGCAGCAGAAGCAGAACATATTGATAAACTGGAAAGAGGCAAAAATCAAATTGCATAAAGGCTACAGCCATATTGATCCGGTTAATTATAGAGACAGAGATATTGTTGGCACTGTATAATGTACTCGAATTTTGTTGAGCACGTTGAGTTGACTCACGTTTTTTGTCACAAAAATGTAAGATGGGTGCTTATGCTTCGTAGTTGTTGTCCGTTTGCGGTTCCATGTGATTTCATTTCACATAATACAAAAATAGAGATGTTTGATAAAGAATCACTTAATGGCCCAAAATTGGACCACACTTCTCTTGAAGCAAACTAGATAAGTGAATTGCTCTTGAAAACACCTTTAATCTTATACCCTTATTGGCACTAAAAAAACAAAAAAATTGCATTCTGAAAAACCCTAATTGGATTTCCCAGATCGCATTCCGGATCGGAACGTGCAACATATGCTATAGATAATAAACAAGTGGTCTATAAACTAATAATCCCAAAAGCATATAGAGTAGGACTTCGCCATTCGTCAAGATCACTCTCAAATTAGTTGCTATCAAACTACAATAGTAACTTTAATCACATCAAGCTTGCTTTCACATATTTGCGCAATGTTACTACATCAGCTTAATTTTATCACAAGGCATATGTCACAAACTTGAGAATTCTCAGCTCACATATCCACTCTCAAGTAGTTAGATAACAAAAATTCATGAAAGGGCATTACAAAACTTGAGAGTTTGCAGCTCACATATCCACCCTCAAATACATAACGAAATTTCATGAAAGGGCTTCACAAAACTCTAACAAAACCGGTAAGGCGCACCATGACGTCCATGTTAAGATCATGTACACATCCACATAGGCATCTTCGCGTGCAAGGGATATCAATGAATCTACGTAAAGTCATCAGCTGTAAGGACGTTTGCATCCGTTTTGGATTGAAAAACACGGGAGGACTCTGATTTCTCTGCATATTGAGCAAATTCAGTTGGTTGCCTCTTTGACAAACCTAGACTATGATATATCTAAAATGGACGAACTGAAATTTATCTTTAAGAATCTCCAGACGGCCATCAGGTAAGCGTCAACTATTGTATGGGTCCACTCTCCTCCCTTTCAAAGAACGACATGCCTTGATCGTCCATGGTCGAAAAGATCTGGTTTTCAGAGGATAAAATTTTCATGCGGACTGGTTGATATGCAGAGTTTCTAGCTTTATAGAGAACGAAGTTCAAGGGTTATCCCCATGGGATGGTTGCACTACTCCGTATAAAGGCTGAGCTTAACCTTGTTCAGATTTTTTGAAAGATGTATGCCTAGGATGCCTTTTGACGGAAAGAACCCACAAAAATATTGAGATCATTGAACCCCCTGACACAAAAACTAAGCCTATCCATATCCACTTTAAATGTCTTCGAAGGCGTGTGCAGTGATTGTTTATGATGTGCTGGAATGTTGTGCGGGCAAAATCACAATTCTCAACACTAACCAAAAAGGGGACGTTCTTGTACAGCCCATCCGCAACTGTGACTGATTTAAGAAGCTGGTTGTAAATTTCGGGAGTCAATCTGCCAGTTGATGTGCATACTCCATTTGGCGCTGTGCACACAAATTGTGACCAAGTCTGCATGAAACACTAGCATTATAACCAGCACCGTTCAAGGAATTTTCTATCTCAAAACTCCTTCAGGGAAATTCATAGCAGAGACTGCTTGAGTACTTGATGATATTTTACCTGAGGTGCAGTTCTGAAGTCCACATAACCAGCTGGACAAGATTGCTTAGCATACGCTGGTGCTGGGCCATACGGACTGCACAAAGGAGGTACCTTGGGTCCTGACTGATTAAAATAGAGGGGAATTCCTGGAGGAAAGTTGTTGTTGAAGACTCCATTGATAGCCTGGTTAACTACATCCACAAGTGTAATTGTCATGTTTTTGCTGTGGTTTAAAGTACCATTACTCGTTTGCTGGTCTACACATGGAAGAATTTCATCTAGGTTGGTGTGAAATTCCGGGTGGGCCACCCATTCTTGCATCGCCACACAAGTATCTCCAACAGCACTGCAATCTAATACCAGTAACGTTAGGCGACGCAACTTGAAATGTGGTAAACTAGGCATGCAGTCAAAGAGTAAAAATTGTTAGAATTCCACCTGTGTAGTCCTTCTGGTGCGCAGCAGAACAGGCAATAAATGACAGATTAATGTAAATCAGAGCAGAGGCAAGCAAAAGTGAACGTAGAGCAGAGACTAAAGCGTTGCGATCCAGAACAGAAACTATAAAGGAATAGCATTGTTTCATCCAAAATCAGTACATGTATAGCATCACTCTAATGAACATCCAGAAGGCTCGATTCCCTATTCGTCCCAAGGTAGGGTCCGAGGTCATGGCAGTAACCTCAATCCGGAATATTCCTAACTTGCTGACTCGGACTGATCCTGACTTCAATTAACTACGGCTGCGCATGTGTGAATGCAAAAAATTTCCAGCAAAAATAAAAGCAAAGAATAATCTAATACTTTGTCACATATATATCCCAGGCACTGAATAGCTAATGTTTTCCAGTAGCCCAGCATACATCTGTACTTAACTTGTTCAGTAGAATGAAAACTCCGCACAAAATCCATGTTGCTGCTACAAGAAGCCACCCGATGAACACTAATCTGTTCGAAATTCCAAGAATCAATTTAAGTGCGCTATGGTAAGGCTGTGATAAGGATTCGACTTCAAAAAACCGAATCGACGAACAGTATCCTAGCATAGGTTCAGTGTTCTTACGAGTATACAATGGATCGTACACCAAAAGCTACAAACACTGCAAGTAAAACAATGAAATAATCAGGACAAAATATAGTCGGCTACATTGCAACTTGACCCAAATACACAAAACAGTATCGAAGTTGATAAAACTTTTAGTGACTAATGTTAATATCAGAATGCAACAAGGACAATAGCATTAAACATAAGTAATGCAAAGGACACGGAGACATACGGGTAAAGATTAGACGGAAGCATGTGGTCCTCCAAAAGAAAATCAGGTGTGTGTATTAACTGAACTCAACACATCTACATATACTCTACCATCTGTCTGGCACACGCATTGTGGTAGTTGTATGTCAAAATTCAGTGATGTGTCAAAACAAAAAACACTTTAAGCTCCATACTAGTTTTCTTTTAACACCCGTCCATTTTTCTTTCACAACTACATGACATGTAACCGTTAACTAATCCTGAGCTGAATTGCAACTATTGATCCCCCCCTCAATTCAAGCTCCCTTATCGATAAAGCCCTTCTTAATTCCCATGGCATCTCTAAAATTACAGAATTTTTTCTTAGTTAAACTCTTTGTCATAAGATATGCTATCATTTCCTTGGTAGCACAATAACTAAGACTACTCTCACCAATCTGCACCATATCTCTTACAGAGTGATACTGCAGGCTTATGTGCTTGCTTCTTTTATGGAATCCCCCATTCTTAATAAGAAAATACAACCTTGATTGTCACTTTGCAAGCTGAAATTCTCTATTTTGATCCCAACTTCACTGCTGACGTTCTTAATCCATATGTACTCCTTCGAAGCATGGCAAGCCATATATCTTGCTTCAGTCGTGGACAGGGCAACAAAATTCTGCTTAGTGCTCGCCCAGCTAATCACTACGTTGGCCATAATGAAAACGTATCCTGATGTAGATTCTCTATCATCTGCATTCCCTCCCCAGTCCGAATTGGCACATCCTGCAACTAGTGTTTCATTCCCTGAATACACTATCCCATGCAATAGTTCCCTACAAATACTTCAAAACCCTCCAATGCGCAACACCAGGGTCATTCAAGAATTGACACAGCTTTCCCTCTATATGTCTGCCCTAGTGCAAATGGAAGCATACATCAAAGAACCAATCAGACTCCTGTAGGACCTAGTTGCCATCAGTGTCCTCTCCTCCTCATCTTGCGGCCTCGTATTCTTATCTAACTGCAACCCTAGCTCCATAGGTGTCAATGCAATTCCATCTTCATCCATTTTGAATTTTTTAATCAAACTTTTAACATAGTTTTTTTGTGATAATTTGAACCAACCTTGCTTTCTATTGCGAGTCACTTCAATGCCAAGGAAATATCGTAATTAAGAGAGATCTTTCATTTCAAAAGTGGCTTGGAAGCATGACTTACACTCATCAATCAATGCTAATGAGTTGCTCACCATAATGATATCATCTACATACAACGCAATGCAGATATAATGATTTTGTACCTCCTTGTAAAACGTACTTGTGTTTGATTGGCTCCTTTTGTAACCGTATGGAGTGACATTTGGCAAAGCTCTTGTGGGCACTCTATTGATAAGATAAGCTGCTGTAATCACAGCTTCTGCCCAGAATTCTTTGGACAGCAGTCCCCTGTCATACAACATACATCTCACCGTTGCCATAATTGTCCTATTCTTTCTCTCTGAGACCCCGTTCTGTTGTGGATTATATGGCGCAGTAAGTTCTCTTTTAATGCCTTCTTGAATACATAAGTCGTCGAGCGCTCTACTTCTATACTCACCGCCATTGTCTGTTCGCAACCTCTTTATCCGTTTGCCAACCTCCAATTCTGCTCGTGTCTTGATCTTCTTGAACATTTCAAGCACTTGCCCTTTAGTCTTGATGACCTCAATGTGTATCATTCGACTCTGATCATCAATGAATGACACAAAGTATTTGGATCCTCCCAAGGATGCCACTTCCATTGGTTGCACCAATCCAAGTACTTCCTGGTCTCTTTCAACCCCTCCCTTGATATAAGCCTCACATCGGGGAACATCAAGGGAAAGACATATGCCTTCAAGGCTCACATATGATGAGAAAGGTACGCAGGTGGAAGTGAATCATTTTGCTTTTCTCACATGCTTTGGTGAATCTTATTGTGTAGATGATACTATGCAAGTGGATGGATGTTTTCATGGAATGGATGCAAGTAATGGATCTGGAAAACAAGTTTTGTTCAATGACTTTGATGGCCAAAAAAACAGACAAATTGTCAAGTAGGCTTTCTCTTCCTTTGCTTGCATCTCCGCAGCTAGCTCTCGATTGCGTGGGAATCCTTTCTCATCGCACTCCAGTGTTTCCATTCCAGCCACCACATTCCATAATCCTCTATCTTTGAGGATCAGACACATTTTCCAACTCCATGTGGAATAGTTGGTCTCTTCAAGTCTCTCGACTATCTTTGAGTCTTGAAGATTTACCAGCTCTGCTATAGAGGTCTCTTCACAGAAATCTTGAGATGTCCTCCGTACTCCGTACTTCACAAGTTATGCAGTTAATCACTTGTCCTTTGCAAAATCATTACATGCATCTTGCCCCTTCGTGATTTGTGGGCCCATAACCCTTGATAAAACTTTTAGTGACTAATTTTAATATCAGAACATCACAAGGACAATAGCATTAAAACATAAGTAATGCAAAGAAAACGGAGACATATGAACAGAGATTAGACACAAGCATGTGGTCGTCCAAAACAAAATCAGAAAGTGTGTGTATTAACTAAACTCAAAGCATCTACATATGCTCTACCATTTGTCTGGCAGACGCACTATGGTAGTTGTATGTCAAAATTAGTGACGTCTCAAAACAAAAAACACTCTACCCTACATAGTGGTTTTCTTTTAAGACCCGCCACATTTTTCTTTCACAACTGCATGACATGTAACCGTTAACTAATCCTGAGCTGAATTGCAACTATCAAAAATCTAGTTGTAGTGAACTGATGAAATTGTGTTTGAGGAGTGAAAAATACAATCAATTAAATCATGTACCAATTTATAGTCAGACTATCTCATGGCTATATTAGGGCTGTCTTAAGAGACTTTTATTTTCATGGCAAAAAAAAGGGAGGAGGTCGTAGAAGAGATGAAATGCTTTACTAATGTCCGCTACGACACCCATCAAAATCTATGGATCAAAACAAAAGCACATCAAATACCTTGTCCAATTGATAGTAAAATCTATTAGATAGAAAATCAGCATCACAGAAAATGTTTTGAAACAAGTAGATCCCCAAGTCTTCAAAAGAAAAAAACATATGTGCTTGTATCTATAACTTTTAGAAAGGATCCAATTTGTTTGACTCAAATGAGAGAGAAGATATTTAAGTCTTTTTTAATGCCAAAAACACACACAAGACCAATAAAAACATCTCAAGTATGATAAATTCTAAAAGGAGTGATAATGCAATTCAACTCAGGGTTAGTTAACGGTTACTTGTCATATGGATGTGAAAGTAGATGTGGCAGGTGTTAAAAGAAAAACAGTTTAAAGCTTAGGGAATATTGTACAACGTCACTGATTTTGACATGTAACTACTACAGTGCTAGGCTGAAGATAGAGTACATGTAGATGTTTTGAGATCAATGAATTTACACTTCCTGTTTTGGACGATCACACACACGCATTTATTGTTTGTTCTTATGTTTCGTACTTTGCATTACCTACGTGTTTACATGTTTGTCCTCGCTGCTTTTTGAGAATGTGATTAATCACTAAAAGCTTTATCATGGGTTATGGGCCCACGAACCGTGAAAGGACATGGTGCATGTGAATGATTTTGCAAAAGACAAGTGATTAAGTGCATAGCTTGTCAAGTACGGAGCATATCTCGAGATCTCGTTTTTTGAAGAGATCGCTATGGCAGAGTTGGTAAATCTTCAAGATTCGAAGATAGTCAAAAAACTAGAGGAGAACAACTATTCCACATGGAGTTGGAAAATGTGTCTGATCCTCAAATGTAGAGGACTATGGAATGTGGTGGCTAGAATGGAGACACTGGAGCGTGACGAGGATGGATTCCCGTGTAATTGAGAGCTGGCTTTGCGATCTCACAGGTGCAGGGCATCGAAAACTCCAGCGGGGTACGAGATTGATTAAAATCAATCCATGAGGTTAGGGGTGTCCCAAATATCTTGCTGCTACAGAGGCAACTTGGGAATGTAAGGATGCAAGATACAAAAAGTATGGTGGAACACATCGAAGGGATGAAAGCTTTGGCAAGGCAGCTGCAAAATGCAGATGTGCCAGTTGAGACGATGCAGTTGGTCTAGATGTTACTCAATAGTTTGCCATCTTCATACGATCCACTTATCATGTCTCTGGAGGGACAGCGAGATAGTTTGGATCTGGACTTTGTAGTAAGTCGTTTGCTACAAGAAGAATGTCGCAGAAAAGCCATCCAACCACGTGATGAGATGGCGTTTTATCACAAAATGAAGGTGCTGAATGTCAAGGATAACAAAAAGGAACCCATGCATGACAAAGGACAATCTTCGCAAGGGTGGAAAGATTCAAAGAAAAAAAAGTGGATGAAGGATCGATACAAAAACAAAGACATCCAGTGCTGCTACTGTGATGAGATGGGACACATAGCTAGAGATTGCCCCAAGAAGTTTGAAGATCTAACGAAGAAAAGCACATATCAAGCAAATCTAACGGAGACTGAAGAGAAAGAAGATGTGATATCATTGATGGTATATACACGACGAATGACAGCGCAATGACAGTGCAGCAGGAAAACATGGTAGCTGAGATTGATTCATCCAATGACAGTGGATTTTCACACGATTGAAGTTTTGCTGGTCGTTATTTTGGGAACATAAGGCAAGTTCTCAGATGATGAAAGGTGGTATATAGATCCTATAGCCACTACTCACATGACTTACAAACGTTCATCAAGACCTCCCTCATACCGGATGGGATGCTCTACCACTGAGCTATCCACCTTGTTTGATAGTTCTCTCTAGAGTGTGGATTGATATTCCAACACCCCCCCTCAAGCCACACTTGGTTGGGGTCCTAGCTGTCACCTGCCCAACAACTTGGGCCACCTAACCATGGCTTTGACAGCATGAACTGTGAGGTCTAACTCGGCTCTCATACCATGTTAGAAATCCATAAATCATAATATGGATGGACAGACTAGGATCGAACCTAGGACCTCCCTCATACCGGATGGGATGCTCTACCACTGAGCTATCCACCCTGTTTGATAGTTCTCTCTAGAGTGTGGATTGACAATATCAATCCACATATTGTCAATCCACACTCTAGAGAGAACTATCAAACAGGGCAAATACACTCTAGAAAGAACTATCAAACAAGGCGTATAGCTCAGTGGTAGAGCATCCCATTAGATATGAGGGAGGTCCTGGGTTCAAATCCTAGTCTGTCCATCCATATTATGATTTATGGATTTCTAACAGATAAGACAGTTATTGATGTAGTAGGAATTGGATCTATATGCTTGTGGCTAGGAAATGGAAAAACATCATATTTAAGAGATGTTCTGCATGTGCCAAAGCTGGCCAAAAATCTAATATCAGTTGCCTGTGTGACAACGCTTGCGTTAGAAGTGCGGTTTTTTGAAAAGCATTGTACCATAGAACAAGGTGGCCGAGTTTTTGTCTTGGGGACCAGATCCAATGGCTTGTATAGGTTGACAGCATGGACAGATGAGCGTCCTATTGCATGCATTGCCACAGAAAGAAACAGAACAAATGTTCTATGGCATAAAAGACTGGGACATACGAGCAACAATAGCTTGCAGAGATTGTCAAGGAACCTCACCATGAGCAAGAAGTTCTGGGCAAAAGCTGCAATTACAACAACTTATTTGATCAATAGAATATCCACGAGGGTTTTACCAATAGTCACCCTGTATGAGCAATGATATTGAAGAAAGCCCTCGGTTGAACATTTGCGAATTTCTGGTTGTTTAGCTTATGCACATGTTGATGATGCCACAAGAAAGAAGCTTGATAAAAAGGGGGAGAAATATTTGTTTGTTGGGGTATCCTACTAATGCCAAAGGTTACAAACTTTATAATCTCTAACTGTAAAATTCTTTATTTCTAGGGATGTGGTTTTTTATGAAGATTGCAAAGTGGAAGAAAAAGTTGAGTCAATCAAAGATGAAATGATAGAAATACTTATCATGGTACTGACGAAAGAACCTTTTTCAGAACACATATAAGAAAACACATAAAGTCAAGGGATGGATGTTAATCCGTGTGGAGAGGTAGCTGTCCTTAAAGATCATACAAACACAAGTGAAGCTAGCACTCAAGAGAAGACAGAGGAAATACAAAATGAATTGATAGAATTAGATCATTGCAAGGAAGGTAGTGAGACTGAAAAGTTACATGAAATCAGGAAGTCACAAAGGATAAGAAAAGTACCAAAGCGCTTTAATGATCTGGTGCTTGTAGCAAAGCAGATGTTACTAGAACCAGCAAAATTTGATGAAGCAATGAATTCACCACATAAGGAGCAGTGGATTCGAGCAATGGACGAAGAAATCGAAGCTATCAGGGTAAACAAAGTCTGGACTCCCACCAAGAGCAAATGTCATTGGGTGCAAATGGGTATACAAGTTAAAGCATGGACCTGAAGGATAGGTTGAGTGTACAAGGCAAGAATTGTTGCCAAAGGTTATGCACAGAAAGAGGGAATTGACTTTAAAGACACGTTTGCACCAGTTGCAAGGATCAAATCAATACGATTGCTTAAGCAAGGGCAGTGATCAGAGATCTACACACACATCAAATGGATGTAAGAATGGCTTTTCTAAATGGAGAATTAAGTGAAGAGGTCTATATGAGACAACCTGAAGGGTATGAACAACATAACAACATGGTTTGTAAACTGCAAAGAGCACTCTATGGTTTAAAGCAAGCTTCTAGAGTTTGGTATGGAAAGATAGTTTGTAGATGCAGGTTTCAAGAAGAGCCAGTCAGATACAAGTACATTCTTCAAGGAAGTACAAAGTCATCACATTTCTATTGCACTGTATATAGATGACAACATTATGGTAAGCAGATTACTAGTTTGATTGATTGATATAAGTCATCCTTGCAAACCACTTTTGATATAAAAGATGTTGGTGAATTGCGATACTTTCTCGTTGAAGTGACTCGCAATAGGGAGAAGGGTTGGAACAAGTTATCACAAGAAAATATGTTAAAGGTTTGATTAAAAAATTCAGAATGGATGAAACTGGGATTGCATTGACGCCTATGGAGCTAGGGTTGCAATTGGATAAGAATATGAGACCCCAAGATGTAGAAAGAACATACATGGCAACAAGACCCTACAAGAGTCTAATTGGATCTTTGATGTATGCAGCCATTTGTACTAGGGCAAACATCTCCACAACAATAGAAATTTGGAAAGTTGAGTCAATTCTTAAATGATCTTGGTATATCGCATTGGAATGCAACAAAAAGGGTTTTGAAGTATTTGCTAGGAACCAATACATATGGAATAGTGTATTCAGGGAATGAAGCATTGATTGCGGGATATGCCAATTCGGATTGGGGAGGGGACATGGATGACAGAAAATCTACATTAGGATATGTATTTATCACGGCAAACGCAATGATTACCACCAAGCAGAAGTCTGTCACACTGTCCACGACAAAAGCGGAGTATATGGCTTATGTCATGCTTCGAAAGAATACATATGGATTAAAACCTTCAGCAGGGAAGTTGGGATTAAAATAGAAAATTTTAGCTTGCATAGTGATAATCAAGGCTATATTTTTTTTGTCTAAGAATGGGTTTCATAAACAAAGGAAACACATAAGCCTGCAATATCACTTTGTAGGAGATATGGTGCAAATTGTTGAGATTAGTCTTTATTATTGTGCTACTAGGGAAATGCTAGTTGATCTCATACGAAGAGTCTAAGTAAAGAAAAATCCTATATGTTCAGAGATGTCATGGGACTTAAACAGGGCTTTATAGATAAAGGAGTTTGAATTGAGGGAGGGATTGATAAATGCAATTCAATTTAGGGTAAGTTAATAGTTACTTGTCAAATGGGTGTGAAAGTAGATGTGGCGGGTGTTAAAAGAAAATCAGTTAAGTGGTGGGTGTTAAAAGAAAAACAATTTAAAACTTAGAGAACATTGTAACACGTCACTGATTTTGACATGTAACTACTGCAATATATGTGCTAGGCTGAAGATAGAATATATGTAGATGTTTTGAGATCAATGAATTTACAATTCATGTTTTCGACGATCATTCACGTGCATTTATTGTTTGTTCATATGTTTTGTACTTTGCATTGTCCATGTGTTTACGTGTTTTTCCTCGCTACTTTCTGATATCACTAAAAGCTTTATCACGGAGCATATAAATGTCTCCTGAAACAAACAACTACTAGATTGAAAGAATAATTAGCAAAAGTAAACAAAATTCTACTCTACTCTCATGAATGATATATTAGAAAGATGAACAATGGACTATTGTACAACTAGAGGTGTACAACAAAGCAAAGATGTATATAACAATCATATCACAATGGGCCCTTGTTAAAGAAAGCAAGGATAGAAAATGAAGCAAGTACTAACAAGGAACAGTGAGTAGAGTTTCATGAGACGTAGACCAGCAAGGTCTCCTACTAACCATGAAACTCGATCTCAAAGCAATACACCGTCATCGGTCCCGACTCTAAAAAGGATATTTGACTCATCCTCTGATAGTGTCTCGGCCTCAAGGTCTACTCCGGAGCATCTCCTTGAGAAAAAGGAGGTAATATAGGTCTAGGAATCCTAGTGTACCATGCTTTCCACAAACCATGGTTCAAACCTCGAACCGCGGTTTGATTGATCAAACCGAATGAGGCCGGTCGCGATCCAAGATCCGGTGCAAACCAGCTTGATGAAAATTTGAGTCCAAGAGCCTGAATCGGGCCATTATAGTCCACAAGTGTGTGTGTGTGCGCGCGCGCGAGAGAGAGAGAGAGAGAGAGAGAGAGAGAGAGAGAGAGAGAGAGAGAGAGAGAGAGAGAGAGAGAGAGAGAGAGAGAGAGAGAGAGAGAGAGAGAGAGAGAAAGCTTTATTGATGTCTTTTCCATGCCAAAAGGCATATAAGACAAAAGAAGTACATGTCAAGTATGTGGTAACCAGGAGAGCGTCTAAAGCATCTCCAATGCTGTAATAAAGAAGAAAAAAAATGAGAGAGAGAGAGAGAGAGAGAGAGAGAGAGAGAGGGAGAGAGAGAACGTCTTTTCCATGCCAAAAGGCGTATAAGACGAAAAGGAGTAAAACATAGAAAATGGAACTCGGATGGAACAATGTCGTCAACAGAAAACTAAACTAAAACGTAGTTCGCTATGTTAAAAAGCTCATCTCGAGGTCCTTACCCGCAAAAGAAGCTGCCCTAACTCTGACATGAGAGAGAGACAGAGAGAGAGAGTATAATTTCAAAATTATGATACTCTTAAGCTCTTAGCTCTTTTTGGTGGAAGTTGGAAGTTGGAGCTTGCCACTTGGCTCTATTATAATTTACGATTATATTGTCCTGAGTCCTGACTCCTAACTCCTAGGACTTGAGTCCTTCCTTGGTATTTTGAAACTTTATTTTGGAGGTTAAACTTTGACATGTCACATTTGTGAAACTTGAAATTCGAATTGATCATAGATGAACCACGAATCTTTGGTTGAAACTTGAAACTTGAGTTTTCAACTAACAATGGCACATCATTCAAATGTTACAAGCTTGAGGAGATCCAGCGCCTCTGGCGAAGTAGATGGAAATGGTTTCATCACCCCTTGGATGCCATGGCCCACATACTCAATCCATTGAGGAGGATTGAGCAGCAGTACGATGATCGAGATCTTAGAGATGGTTGGAATGCCTATGTCTCTCAAGTTTATCCTGATGTACACGTGCAGGATAAGCTCTTGGATGTGAGCTCCACATATTTAGGCATGAGACTATGGAATTCTCCAGTGGGTCTGCAAAGTTGAGGCAGGGTAACATAATCTAATCCGTGATCAATCATCATTGCAATTTGAATTTTGCAATTGTTAAGTCTATTATTGAAATTGATTATTGCATAGCCACTTAATGATTCATGAATCATAATATCAGAGAAATTCCAATTCTTAGAAGTTATTACCTCTTCCGGGGGATTGGAGTTCAAAGGGCGCTGGACTTTGGGGCATGGCAAAAACTTCTGAGGCCCCAAGGGGGTCGGAATCATCGAACATGTCCATAAACTGTTGCGTCTTCGGTGAAATTGCTCTCGTTCGTGGGGTGACGCGGCCCCCTGTGATTGGAATTGTAGTTCCAATAGTCACAGACTGTCCCTGAGAGGAAGCAGAGGCAAGGGAAGCATCAGAGACGGGGGGAATCGGTAGTTCAGTGCGAGTGATGCCAAAAGTTGTAGCACAGTGGACGATGGTTGCCTAGTCCTTCGACGTGTCGTTTGTATTTTGTGGGTGTGGCAATGTTGATGATACATTTGTCACTTGTGGCTATTTAGTATTAAGCTTTAGCCAAGTTGAAACTTCAAACTTGAAAGCTGAGAGCTCTAGCCTGAGGCCTCTAACTAGTAACTATAGTAAGAACTAGAACTTGTTACTTGACACTTGTGAGTATTAAGTATGAGTCTTGAAATTTTATGGTTTAGATACATTTCTGAACAATGAATTGTAATTTGAATTTTGTGAGAATTCTTTAGCTTACGAAATTGATCCCTCTCTCTTTGATCTCCTTAAGCATTATCTTTATTGCTTTCTAGGGTTAGTTCCTGCCTATGTGCTGCTTTCCTAGCCTAGCTATTGATCCGTTGTGAATTAGTTTGTAACTTGGTATCAGAGCACTTTCTGGCCGGAAATCCTTTGTGGCTGTTTTCCACGGTCTTTGGTGGCAGCTTTAGTTGATAGTTAGTAGTAGTACTTTCTCTTAAGTTAGCGGCCGCTTTCACAAAAAGAAAAAATTTAAGCAAATTTTTTTGCGGCAATCCCAACGGATCTCCGCTACATTTGGCGGCACTTCTATTGGCTATTCTGGTGGCATTTCCAACAGATTTTAGCCTCCTATTTGCTTGCAATCTTTGCATCTCTTTTGCAAACTTTTCCTTCACATTCAATGGCAGTTTTGGCAATTGTAGCACCTCTTTTTGCAAATCGTTTTCAGCTTTGTTTGGAGGCTGTCCCCCTACTTTCCCACATTCGTGAGCACTTTTTCGGCCCATTTGCAAATCTAATTGGTGGCTGTCCAACAACCTACTTCACCATCTTTTTCAGCCTTTTTGTTGCCCATTTTTAGCCAGTTTTTTTGAGTTTTCTCCTTATCATTTGGAGGTATTTTTCAGTATCATTATATAGCTTTTGTGGTAGTTCCTACTTTCATTATTTTATGCCATTCTTAGCTACTATTTTTCCAGCTTTCATATCTACTTTGCTGCTCAAGTTTTTGATCATTGTTTACATCCTTTTGGCTTTTTTTTAGTTCTGTTTTTGGTGCTTTGAACTAGACTAAGTTGGGATGACTACAAAAGTCCTCTCTCTTAGGTTTTTGTCTACTTCTCTTTACTTTTATCACTGATTTATGATGGCATCTTCATCCCCATCTACTAGTGAGACACCTCAGCTAAACACATTCAACAAGCTGTTGAATGTGTTATATCTGGGATTTCTTCCCATTTTGACGTGGTCACCACAAGCTTTACCTCGCTTCAGTCATAGATTGACGCCTTACACCCTCCTCATCGTCTTGGAAAGGCCCCTATGACATCTCATAGCTTTGGAGCTACTTCATCACCTTCTCTCATTGGCAATCCTTGTGGTACCTTGCCAAACCTTATGCCATCTTCTCATAGCTTTAGAGCTACTTCATCGCCTTCTCCTGTTGGCAGTCCTTTGGGTAGCCCTATCATCCCTACCACTCCAAGTTATGATCAAAATCTCAAGTGTTGAATCAATGAAGCATAAAAGACAGCAATAGACTAAAGCCTTACAAGCAATAGACAAGACAATACGTTCTCCCACGAAGAGCCCAAGCAATACCAATCAATAATCTGAAAAATGAGTGTACAAATGCCCCTATAAATACCCTACCAATGAACCCTAAAATAGGAATTCAAAAGTAAAGGGAGGCAAAATGTGGAGGGAAAATAGTGCGCCCTCCTACGGGCCCCCACTCCACATATAACCATATAATAAGGGCCCAAGGCCAGTCAATGTCATAAAAAAGGACCCAGTGCGGGTCATAAGCATATATATAAAATGCGTAACCAGAAATATACATAACCAACAGTAAATCTAAAGAGGCCTGCGGAATATATGCAGAATAGCCCAATAGGCCTGTATCCTGTAGTCCGTAACTCTCCCTGGCTATAAAGAACATTGCCCCAAATGTAGGCAAAATAAGATAAGAACCAGTGCCAGAGAAAAATACCTGCATCAAGATATCCCATCTGAGAAAGGAACATCAAGAGAAGCCGGAGCATCCCGAGAAGCAATGGTAGCTGCAAGTGATCGAGCCTGATCAGCCAAGATAGGGGTATGATAAAAAACATTAATGGGCTCACAAGTAGCCTCCTCAATAGGACGACCATCCCACTGGACCAAAAACTGAACCTGCCGATGACGACGACTATGCAATAAGCGCACCTGTAAAATAGCAGCTGGCAGGAATGGAAAAAGCTCTGGATCTGTAGGAAATGAAGAATCTTGAGGAGCATCATCCTCAATAGCAGCACGTAATAAACTGACATAAAAGATATCACAAGCCCGAGTAGCAGCAGGTAACTCAAGACGATATGTAACTGGACTGAGGCGCTCAAGAATCTGAAAAGGCCCATAATAGCGCGGCGCAAGCTTCTCAGTAGAAGCAAGACCCTCTACAAAACGATGGCGAGCAAAGCGTAACTGGAGAAAAACAGTATCTCCCTCTGCAAACTCAACATGGCGCCGATGACGATCAACAATGGTCCTGTACCGCTGCTGAATATGCTCTAAATGAGTAGCAGCTCTAGTAATACTCTCCCGAGCACTCGAAAGATAAGATGAAATAGTAACAGGTGCATCATCTGGAGGAGCAGGTATACCGGGTAGAACTGGTGAGTATCCATGAGCAAGCAGGAAAGGAGAACACTTGTGCTGGAACTAACAGAACTGTTATAACTATACTCAGCCAAACATAAATGTTGATCAGCAGGCACAGGCCATGAAAGAATAGAACGGACCTTACGAGGGTCGAGACGAACAGTACCATTAGTAACAAAGAAGCCCAAAAACTCGATTTGTACAACAACAAAAGAACATTTAGAACGTTTAGCATACAGATGATGAGTAACTAACAAAACAAAAACAGAACGAACGTGCTGAACATGAAGAGAAAGAGAGTGGTGCTATAAATGAGGATATCGTCAAAATAAACAATGACACACTTTCCAAGCAGAGGACGAAAGATGTTATTCATGACATTTTGAAAAGTGGGCGGGCCATTGGTAACACCAAAAGGAAGGACACGAAACTCAAACAGACCAAAGTGGGTATGGAAATCTGTCTTGTGCTCATCAGAAGGATGCATACGAATCTGGTGATAACCGGAACGGAGGTCAAGTTTAGAAAAGATCTTGGCTTGGCCTCACTGGTCAACTGGATCATCCATATGAGGGATAGGGTTCTGATTACGGATAGTAAGTTTATTTAAAGCACGATAATCTATACATAGACGTTTAGTACCATCCTTCTTATCAACAAGTAAAACAGGAGCACCAAAAGGACTGTGGCTAGGAACAATAAGGCCTTGACGTAATAAATCAGACACTTGACGCTGGACTTCCTCGCGCTCAACAATAGACATACGAAAAGGAGGACGAGAAGGAGGTGATGCAGAGGAAACAAGGTCTATATGGTGGTTGACATCTCGTAAAGGTGGTAACTAAGTCGTCTCTCTAAAAACATGCTCAAATTCATGCAACAGTTCAGAAAATACCTGTGGCAAAATCCGCAATAGGCTAAACTGGCTGAACAGAAAGAATAGCTGCACAGTGGGCCTTTGGGAGGCTCCGTATGAACTGCTTCCCAGGAAATAAGCTAATAGTCCTGCCGAGAATCAATACCGGAAAATATATGCTGAGTACCATCATGAGAGAATGTCAATGTCTGCTGCTGGAGGTCTACTGTAACCGCACCAAGGGATGCAAACCAATCAGCACCGAGGATAAGATCGTACCGTGTAAGTGGAATAATATGAAAATCTGCCTGACCAAGGAAGTCTCCAATCCGATATGAAAGCTGCTGATACATCTGCGTGCTAGGAAAAGAGCGTGCGCTAGCAACCTCAACATGCAGGGGATGAGGCGTAGTGACTGGCATAGCACGAATGCGTGTAGTAATATGACTGCTGAGAAACGAGTGAGTGCTACCCATGTCAACAAGGGCAATAAACTCATGACCAGTGATACATACGCGGAGACGGATATGGCATGGACCCGGCTTACCGGCCCAAGTAGCATAAGCAAGCTGAGCATGGCATACAACTAGATCAGGGGGATCAGGAACAGGCTCAGTGGGTGTGGCAAACTGATCAACAGGTGGGTCATCATCAAGAATATGAAGGCATATGGCAGAATCAGGACTATCATCAGGTGTGTCAGCATCATGGAAATAGATGGCAATAGCAGTGGCAGGCTGTCGGCAATCACGGGCGATATGATCAGGACTCTTACAATTGAAACATAAGCGCTTCTCATGGATCTCAGACATCTCAGGCTGTGAGTAGCGACAAACAAAAATAGGACGAGGAGAAAAAGGAGGACGTGGTGCAGAAGGAAAAGTGGACGAAGGTGAACTGACAGATGTGGGACTAGCAGAGGATGGAGAGGAAAAAATAGGACGTGTGAAAGGACGCGAAGGACTAGAAACAGAGGAAGAGATGGGAGAGTACTTGTGCTGCAGTGCGATAACAAGGGAGATGGCGTGAGAAAGAGTGAGTGGAGAAAAAGAAAAAACATCATACTTGAGTGTGCCTTGTAGACCAGCAACGTAGCGAGAGATGAGCTCCAATGTAGAAATATCTGGGAATAGATAGGAAAGCTCTGTAAACCGTGTCGTATAAGCAACCAAGTCACCAGTGTGAGATCGAAAGATGTCGCGTTGTCGAATAAGCCACTGAGGTTCAATCATCGCTAGGCGGAGTGCTGTCATAAACTCTGTCCAACTAGCAAGGCCAGGGTGTGAAGCCGTCTGGCGAAACATGCGCCACCAAGTAGCAGCACGGACCTCCAAATGTAAAGCAGCCAAATGTATCCGCTGAATGTCAGTCTTAGGAAACATAAGGAACCAATCCTCGAGTTCATTCCCATCGGATGACCCAAAATACACAGTAAGCTGAACCTTATCCTTAAAGTCTCGTGGCAAAGGACCAGAAGATGAAGGAGTCTCGGGTGGTGGAAATGTACGCTGTGGGGGAACAGGTGGAGATAGTGGAGAAACACTGGACTGTAATGATAGTGTAGCAATCTGGGCAGAAAGAGCAGTGAACGTCTCTAGTAACTCCTGGCGTAAATCAGTGCGCACATCACTCATGGCTTCCCTAAGATGATCTCGGAATTCATGCCGTACTTCGTCAAGGTAAGTGGAAGACAATATGCGAGGCTCAGAAGATGTAGGGGAAGTATCCATGGTCAAGGAATGCAGGTAAGTGAAGAGAGTGTAAGAAAAGCTTAATATCGGATGGAGCGGACTTTTGTCGTCACCCCAAATACGCTTTAGGTACACAAACGACACTAAGAGCAAGAAAGGAAATGACAAATGTCAAGAAAAGGTGTGGAAAGCAAGGAAAAACCAGCAAAGATACCTCTCAATAAAGCTCCAAGCGTGTGCGAAGAGCTGGCTGGAAAATGTGACCACAAGGAGAATGAAAGTGGGCGCTAGACAGCCTCCAATCAATGCCGAAAATATGGCTGGAAATCTGTGGAAAACGTGATGAAATAGGGCGATGGACATCCTCCAATCAAAACTGAAATATGGCTGAAAAATGTGATGAAGTAGGGCGTTGGACAGCCTCCAATCAATGCTGAAAAGATGGCTGGGAATCCTTTCCCTAAATCAAATGGAGGATTCAAAAAAAGAGGGAAAAGGATTTGTAACTTGGGCGCCGGAAATAATCTGCCCAAAAAAAAATTTCCGGCCGCCAAATTTAGCGGAAGTACTTCCGCTAACTATCTGCTAAAGCTCCGCCAAGGAAAATGCTCTAATGGGAGTTGGTCCTCCTCCAAACTGTGCTGAATGTTGCTGAAGCAAAGAGACGAAATCCCTCAGCAAAGAGAGAAACATCAGCAAGGAAAATGGGCACCCAATCAGAAAACCAGATCTGAAATTCAGCAATCAGGAAAGTGCTCTGATACCAAGTTATGATCAAAATCTCAGGTGTTGAATCAATGAAGCATAAAAGACAGCAATAGACTAAAGCCCTACAAGCAATAGACAAGACAATAGGTTCTCCCACGAGGAGCCCAAGCAATTCCAATCAATAATCTGAAAAATGAGTGTACAAATGCCCCTATAAATACCCTACCAATGAACCCTAAAATAGGAATTCAAAAGTAAAGGGAGGCAAAATGTGGAGGGAAAATAGTGCGCCCTCCTACGGGCCCCCACTCCACATATAACCATATAATAAGGGCCCAAGGCCAGTCAATGTCATAAAAAAGGACCCAGTGCGGGTCATAAGCATACAAAAAGGCTCTGGGGCCTGTACATGACTAATATAAAATGCGTAACCAGAAATATACATAACCAACAGTAAATCTAAAGAGGCCTGCGGAATATATGCAGAGTAGCCCAGTAGGCCTGTATCCTGTAGTCCGTAACTCTCCACCTCCTGGTTTTTACCCTTTCCCTTGTCATGCTGTCATGCATAAAATTCTCAATACACTGATCTCCAAAGGTACGCAAAAAGCAACAAGCAAATTTTTTTAGCTCATGTACATATAGTACTTTCCTGGATCTCTCATTTGCTTTGTGATATTGCCATCATACATTCCTCATGCACAAATTCTAGTACCTCTCCTTCCTGATTGACCTGTGGCTGCTTTAGCTTTATTACACGTAGGACTAGCCTTTATATCACTGTTATGCTCTAGAATCCAACCTAAGGTAAACCTTTTAACCGATACAAACCAAACCGGTTAGGTAGCATTACTCAAATCATCCATCCATAGTTAGTCCATACTTCTCTCCATGTTGTGAAAATTATCATGGAACTAACCAGTCTATCTCCTTAGTTCCTGGCTATGGTGTCCCATACCACCATAATCCATGCTAGGAATGCCAAATCCAAGTGCTAGATGATCTAAGAACTTAGGCCCATATGGTAGCATAACGTTGATCCATTGGATACTTCACTAGTGCCACAACCCCAAGACTTTATAGCCTCGGTCCACAACCTATCTCCGTAGTAATAATAGATAATCCTCACCACTTATGGCCAAATACTAGTTGACCAATAACAGCCAGCTCAAAAAATAGTTACAGTGCAAGATGCAGTCACTGGAAAACAGGCCAGTGGATGGCTGACTTCCCACAACAATGGTAAAGCACTACTATATGTCAACGATGGTTGTGTGAATTTGAGCAAATTTGCTTCCTTAATCAATGGATCCTACCTTGGACTTTCATGTGCGTAAAGTATGTGTGCTCTCCTTAATTTGGAGTATACTTTGAAGAGAATGAAATTTCACTTTTGGTTCCTGCTGCTCCTTGTTCATCCACTATTTATGACAAGTGAATGGTGAGAAATGTGCATACTCCCATTGGTCTATTGTTGAGTCCAGCTCCCGCAGCTAATTTCATCTGTCAAGTTAACCTTTCCAGATGTTTGGCCACTAGTCACCTTCACCAAGTTTCATGCTGTCAAATCTCATTTATTACACACTCTTTGTATCATTTAGTGACTTTATTGTGTCCCAGACATCTTCTGCAGGCTGATGATTCAACTTTGACTGGCAAGAACTTATTCCAGTGACACGCATATTTTCATGTATGCCTTTCGCTCTTTTGCATAATTCTTTTCTTTGAGCCTTGTCATCAGGTGCTTTTGGAGGCTTCCCACTACCCTCACAATTTCTAACCTTTTCTCTTTCAAAATGATTTTTACTTTCTATCTCTGAATGGAGTCGGGTATTCTGGGATCTACATGATAAGCGCAGTGCTGTCAAGGTCACAAGTCCTTTCTCGTGCGAAAGCATTTCCAGAGCATGGACCTTGTGGAACTTTTGCGCCTGAAGAAGAAGGTGGACTGAGCCCAAAGTCTCAAGCTTTATTGTGCATGGGCTCACAACCTTTTTTGGAACTAACTTTAAAGAAACTATGAATACAAAAGAAAATACAAGAGTCCAGAACATATAGTGTATAGAAGTAAGACAACAGAATTGGGGATTCACACTACTTCAACTAGAACAAAATTATGTCCTCCTCTCATTCAGCTGATTCATTTTCATAGAAACATATTCCAGGTGAACCACAATCTGCCACCCATTAAGATATTATATCATCTGTAACTAACTATTTTCATCATCAGTTTTGAATTGCCTCATTTAATTGCTCACACATTATGCTTTGTTTGTCATCTTAGACAAGTAGAGACCAGATTTCACCAAAAAAGTATAAATGAGTTTGACTTGCTTGGTGAGTTCATTGTTTGTGCTTGTAAACAATAAAAGCTACTGGAGGAAGTAGATCTGGTTTTAAAAATTTGATTGGGTTCTTAACTTTGATAGCTAGGTTTCTAGAATGACTAGAAAGTAATATTCACGAGTTTGCTTTGTAATGTAAAGCAATCTCAAAAGCCAATCTATCTTCATGGAACTATTCACTTTATCTTTAGATGCCCAAGATACTATGAGATCAGAGGGCGATATCGTTACCTGTTTCGAGACATGTCTACCACTCTACGCTCCCTTATAGCCTATGAGGACCCACGATGTGTCGCTCTGTTGGTACGCGAGATGTTCATACTACGGATGGATTTATACGGGACATCCCAGCATTTTACCTCATAGCAACTGATTACTTCATTCTTCACTAGGTGGAGATTGTGTGATTTAGTGCCTGAGGATGAGGATTATGACGGCGACGAGGATGATAGCCGCTCACATGCTCATAGAGATCAGAGGCAGTGTACCACCCACCATCACGTTACTACCAAGATCACCAGACATCCTACGCAGAGACGTCCTACTACACATGCTCATGCTCATGCTCATGCTCACAAACGACGCCGGCAGGCTCCAGTGATCTCTCATGCCGTAGCTCGCATTACATCTTATTACAGCAGCAACAGGAGGACATCTTGACATGGATACAGATGATCTATTTCAATTTTTAGTTTGTACTAGATGTTTTCCTTATTACAGTTTTGGAGACGTTTTATACGCTCCCATGGTTACCACTTACTTGACATGTACTTCATTGGTCTTATATGCCTATTGGCATGGAAAAGACATTAATAAAGCTTTCTCTCTCTCTCTCTCTCTCTCTCTCTCTCTCTCTCTCTCTCTCTCTCTCTCTCTCTCTCTCTCTCTCTCTCTCTCTGCCTGCCAATCAGCAGCGTTGCCTGCTGGTGATGTTGCTACTGATGATGATGTTGCTGCTGCTGCTGAGATCGTTACCACCTCTACTGCTGCCTTTGCTGGCCGTGGTGCCGCTAATGCCACTTTTCCTATCTCAAATAATGACGAATACATGCCGAGAAAAGCATACGAAGGTTACCCAAGGAGTGAAATGGATGCTCTAAGCACCAAGGTACAAAGTCTCAGCGTGGCAATTGTGGCTCTGATCGGGGATAATGCAGTTCTCAAAGAGAAGGTCCAGCTATTGGAAGGAATGCCACAACCAATGACGAACAAAATCCATAATTTAGAGAAGAATCTGTTTGGACATATAGAGGTCACAAAAAATTGGGCTTCTTTACTCAAAAAAAGATGAAGGTAGCTCTAGTCAAATGTCCACTATTTCAGCTACCATTTTTGAGAAAAATTATGTGACTTCTCCCACCTCCATTGTTGAAGGATCTGCATCTTTGGACTGAGTATGCCACATCACTCTACTCCTTTCACAAGGTGATATTTCCTCGTCCCTCCACCTCCTTTTTCACCTCAAATCTCGTTTCTTGGCCATTGAGAAGTTTAAATTCCGTCAAGCATGGGATATCAATGACCTAGAGGCCGAACTCCTTATTCATGTCATTAATATACTTGCACCTATTTTGGCCTCACTCCTTAATGATGCCGTCATTTCTTGTTTTCTTCTACCATGGTGCACCAATATCATCCATCCCATCCACAAGAGTGGTGAACCAATGAAGAACGATTGGGCACATTGTGGCTAAGCTTTATGTTATGGCATTATCCTTTAGACAATGATTAGTAGTGAGGCAAAGACATGGAGATTACATGCCTTGGGTCAGGCCAGTTTTAGGGCACAACATTCCACCATTGATCATGTGTTCATGCTCTGAGCCATCATTGAAGAGGCCAAGTCCAGACATGAGAGAGTCTAATGTTGTTTTGTGGATTTCCAAAAAGCTTTTGACTCTGTTTTGTAACACATTGTCCTTCAGAGGTTGAGGGATCTTGGTTTCTCTACCAATACTGTTAGGGACCCAACTCCCTTGGGTCCCAAACCCAAATTTGAGACTGGACGATGACTGGGCCTGTTGACTTGACCGATGACTCGTGAACCTGCATGGTTGCCACGTGTCATGATCTAGAACGTGCGCATGGCTTGGAGTCTCTCACCTTGGAGGTATACAAGGGGAGGACTCATTTGCCATCCATTCTATCTACCTAGGAGGAGGTGGATGGAGAGCATCTGCATGGCCAGGATGAGTGCTAGCTTGAGGCGGGAGATGGCTGAGAGCCTAGGCAGTGGTATGGGACACTATCCAGGATGGAGGTCAGATCTTACTTGATACGGTCACAGGCCAGGGCACGGAGGGTGGTAGGTCCTATGGCGGGGTGGAACGTGAATCATTCGGTCTCGTGTGGTTAACCGGTACCTGGAGGTTTGCAGTAACTTGTAAGTGAGAGTCTAACAAATACCATATTATTTGTCATGGCATTGTATCAGCAAGTTTAAGGAAGCTTCAGATTTGAGGAGGGTCTCTCTAAGAGGTTTGGAGTGCGATTGGGTTGAATTAGAATTTTCCCATCTCCCCCAGTCTTTTTCGTTTGTATATTGATGAGCTTGAGAAAGCCATCAACCAGGAATGGTGGTCTCAGATGCAGTCTTGGTGATATACTCATTTCCATTCTCATTTATACTGACAATGTGGTATTGAGTTCTCCCTCTGTTATTGATACATTATAGGTTTTTGGAGACTTAATTGATTTGACTGCGCATACTAGGAATATTCATAATATAATTTTTAATACTTCCAAGGCCTTTATGGAGTGGCAGGTGTTTACTCTAGGAGGACATCCTCTGGTGGTGATATCCTCTTACACTTATTTGGGGACAGGGCCAATTTTTGGTATGAGACAAGTTGCCACAGCTACATTGTGGAAGGGTCATGCTTCTTTGGTTAGTCTTCAGTGGTTCTACTTTAGGAAACACATCTGCAATGCCCGGATCTCTTGGGGTCAAACCAGATTTATGCCTTTCCAGTTTCCTAGAGTTGGATATTGACGAGGTCCTAGTTTACTTCGTTCTTTGGACTCTCACATTGCCTCTGGTTTACATTGGGACAATACTAAGTTTCCTCACATCCTTTTATATGTGGAGTTTGGTTGTTTCCAGGGTATTTCTCACCTGAGCAGGATTTGCTATCATTGTCTTTTCCATGATTCTCCAATCACACTGTGTTCACTTATTTCATACATAGACCCCCAATGTGTGGCCTTAATGTCGCATGCAATGTTCTTGCTTCATAGAGATATATAGTACAGGGATCAATATAGACATTGCATAGTTTCCATCTGATTCGAATCGGGATGCTCAATTCTGATCGGGATCGAACCTCCTTTTTTTCTAAATTGTGCATTAAATGCCTTGGCCCTTAATGGTTATGGCATGGAAAAGACATTTAATTTTAATAAATCTTTCTTTCTTCCTCTTTCTCTCTGAGGTGTTAGAAAATGTATTATGTGAGGCTTGAGCAATGAGCAATGAGCACTCACCACTGAGTAGCCACCGAGCCGGACTTTTGAGCATTGACTCTTAAGTTACAACTTACATTCAACATTGAAATTTGAAATTTGACTTAAAATTTAGAATTTAGAATCCAGATCGATGGTGAAATTGTTTTAATTGTGACTAGTGAAATGAAATTTGATAACGTATTGTGTGATTTTAGTCAGATGATCAGGAGGGAGTATTGTCAAATATTCAAATTCTGAAAATATTGTTATGAACAAAGGCTTTGATATCCTTATGAAAGATCATGAGGTTGATCTTCAAGTGCTTCATCGACACCAACAGGAGATTGACAACATGGGAGAAGAAGGAGACCTCATTGTTGAAGAAGAAACCCAAAATTCAAATCAAGAGTAATCTATTTTGGTAGCCACTTGACGACCTAAGTAAGGGTAAAGGAGCAACAAGAAAGTGCATTTCATCTTGCTACAAGAAAATCGAAGTTGTTGTCCCAAACAAAAAATTAGAGGATTCACAAATCAAGGCACTCAAAAATTAACAAATTAGCCCGTTAGCACTTTTTCCCTAAGTTGAGGATCTACAAAAAAGAACAAAATAACCTAACCAATGGGTTGTTTTTCACTTCTCATAGATACTAGGCTCTTACATAAACAAAAAACATTTCTGAAATCAGTTGTCTACTAGGAGGATTTTTCTCTCTAGAAATGTAGAAAGGTAGGAAGTAGACTTGCAATACTCCCTAAATGTTGTGCTAGCCTATCCTGCTCTAATACCAGATATTAGCAATCAGTGAGCAATTAACCTTAAACAACTTGCAAGTGAATACTTTTCTAACTATTGCAATCCGCAACTAGAATACACATGATACAAGCAAAAGCCTTCACTATTGATCTCTTTACAGACTACATTGTTAAAAACCTAAGAGAGAACTATTGCAAGTATCTTCCCAACCTTTGCTACATATGACAACGAGGAATGCTTTTCCAAAGGCTCGCATATCCAAATCCCTGAAGCACACTCTAAACCTCGGCATATCCTAAGCTAAATGTGGCTTGGGAACTTGATGCTTGAACCATCCATCTAAAGTTACAAATACAAGCCACAACACCACAGCTTGGTAGATTAGTTAAACAGTAAACTACAAAGCATTTTTCTATTCGATAACCTACTAAAAGGTTTTGTTGACCCATGAGGCGAACGGCACCTCACTTCTTAGTTTGGTCATCAATATTTGGCCCGTTGGGAGGCAGGGTTGTTATTGATTCTCAACGAGTTGATTTGATTACCTGAATTGCATTCACTTTAGGCAAGTCTCTTAGTGATCCAAACCCATGTCCTTGGAAACGGCTTAGAAATAACTGCACTGACTCTTCAGACACAATTTCACAAAGAACATAAATTAGGTTAATGCAAAAACATTTATTTCTCAAAAAAATCTGTGTCTGGATTAATCAGTTTCAAAGGGGTTATAATATTTGATTTAGCTGACCACAAAAAGCAAACAAAAGGTCTTCATAGGACGGAGATTCTTCAATTGCATGACTACAAAACCTCCTTCACATACAAATATTTTGCATTTATAAAAAAACGGTGGTTATTGCATTCCATTTAATAACACTCCAAAAACCAGGACCGCTCCTGAAACTTTGCTCCAATGCGATGCATCTTTACTTTGTATTTAGATAAAAATTGTGAGCAACAACATGTGGCAATCCAAAGGTGACCATGAACATACTTAGTAATGAAAAAATGTGTACTGACATGAATTTTAGTGAGAACTAGATTGTGGCGTGCGTATAACACACGAACATTGAGCATGTTAAAATTAACACAAGTTGAAAGAAAGACCATCCTATTTGTTTCAGTTGAACTACTATGTCAATGCTCTATGATTGTCTTCTTGCTTCTTGCTTCTTTACAATACATGTTTTCTATTCTTGCGTTTTCTGTCTTATATTTGGTTTTTAAAAACATGCTTCGTTTGTGAAACTTAATACCGAAATAAACTTCTCCCCCCCTGAAATTGTATCCCACAACATCTTCTGATTTCTGACCTTAACCCACGAGAGTTCATCCATATTCTGATGTTGAATGTTTCTTCAAGGTAAAGATGTCCATGTGTGTATGCATGCATGCATATGTGTGTGTGTGTGTGTGTGTGTGTGTGTGTGTGTGTGAGAGAGAGAGAGAGAGAGAGAGAGAGAGAGAGAGAGAGAGAGAGAGAGAGAGCTTACAGAGGCCAGCTAACACAAGTAGGAGCATCACCCCTGCCACTATAATCATGACCAAACGCCTGCAAAACAAATCAGTTTTTTAGAAAGATTGATCTTGAATTGTCCAGTCATTGCACTTGTACAATATCAAGAAACAACATACGAGTTTCAAGGTGTAGGATACTGTCAAATGTGGCTAGTAAACTTTGAACTGAGCTTTGGCAGATTGGCATAACATTTTACTGAGAGATTGTAAATCAGCTCCAGAGTTTACTCACACATTTTCAATTGCCCTTCTTATTTTATGTGCATTTTGTTCTGTTTTGAACTCCAACTGATCAGCTGAAGAATTTAGTTGTGCACTTTGTTGTCGAATGTTTTTCTGTTCATCAGGTGCAATGACAATGTTGTCCACATCTATAACTGTAGCTTCCATCAAGATTGCTGCAACAGTATGTAGATTCTCCACAGTATAGCGAGATTGATCAACAACGTATTCCAATGTATCTGATAAGTCGTGGTGAAGTTTGGCTTGACCAGCATACATGAGAGCGCAGCCCATTCTATAGAATGAACCATTTGTGGCTTAAACACTTAACTTACAGATTAAAGAACACAGGATGCATGCTTGATGGTAAAGTGTGTTAATAAAAGATACCTATTGCAGTAGGTAGAAAAGTAAATAACAATGTATTTCTAACTTATTAACTGGGTAGCTGAACAAAATAGCATGCCAGCCTGTTCAAATTATGGTCTTAGAAATACTGTACTTACAAACTGCAAGATAGACATTTGATAGCGTCCTGTTAACTTGTTTTTATTTGTCTTGAATACGAGTACCATAAACTGTAGAGTGGTGAACTTACATAACCGTACAGGTAAAGATGATAAGACAAAAAAATGGAATCCAGAATGTTCGTCTACTATGCTCGTATCGTTCTTTGTCCCAGCGGCCGCAGGAACACAAGAAGCTCAGAAAGAGTAGGAAGAATACCCCAAGGGCTATCCACAACAATGCCAGTAAAAAACCTGGAAGGCCTGTAAATCCAACCGACTGAGGAACCAGCAATTGATCAGTTTCAATTAAATGTATATTCCAAAGTTCAAACCTTCTAATTGCAAGATAATGTTGAAGCTGGATATTGTCTTCACCATAAATCAAAACACACATCATTTCCAAGACAAAGATACATCACGATATGGACCGATCTCAGTAACACAAACATAAAATCAGTTTTTCCTTTTTAGCTTTGCCAGGATAGCGCTAAGCTATTGTGATGATTCGCTAAAAGTTGAGTTGTCGCTTAGGTGATTCTGAGCATTGAAATGGGTTTTTATTTCATTTCTATTCTTTTGGAATGCAATAATTGTTTCTTTGTTTTGAGCCTTTTTGCAGTAACAATAAGTTATTGTGATGATTTGTTACAAGCTAGTTGTCACTCTTAGGTAACTTTGAGCATTAACATTGATTCTTATTTGTAGTTTTTATTCTATTAAAGTGCAATCATCGTCTTTTCATTTTTCAACTGTTTGAATGTATCTTGGGCCCACACAGCAAAGCTTATTGTGATATTTCAGATTAACTTGTTTATCAACAGAATGCTCATGCTTCCTTGAGAGGAATGTCACCAAAAGAAGGTTATGATTTTTTTCACATCCTTTACACAACCTTCTGCCACATGAGAATAAAAATAGGTAAATAAAAAATGATTTCACATTGGAGAAAGTTTTCATCTGCGGCCATTCCACCAATGCAAAGGGTTTCCACCTCAAGCTCAACAAATGCCCCATCCCTATCTGAATGGTCTTCGAGCTATTGATCCCCTAAGCGATTAATCAACTAACCTCGAGCTATTATTGAAGTATTTTACACTCCTTTTGAGAAAGCAAGGGGTCTAAAATTGGGCCGAAAATATGATTTCAAGCTCTATAAACAAACACGAAACAGAAGAAACCGCACAATGGGGGAGAAACAACAATAACGTTACTAGAAGTTTAGACCTCTTTTTGTGGAAATCCCTATTCATGAATAGAGTGTACTAATTGAGATGAGAAATTTGTGAATTTGAACACAAATTTCTCACAAGAAATACTAAGAATCAACTTTCCCAAGCCAAGCAATCGTACTATGTGTGCCACTCTACGTAACTAGAAAACAAAAAACAAAAATAAGCCCACACCATGTTTCAAAAACCATCACTACTGAACAAAAGTTTTGGAACAAAATTTCCTAGGAGCTACATTTAGACAACACAAGTTCAAGAGTATGTGAAAAAAAGTTCCTTGATCTAACTCAAATCAAAACATCATAGTCTCAAGACTAGAGTTTTCACATGTGTGTTTTGTTGGTGTTTCGTATCACCTCCAGCTATCTCCACCCAATTTGTTATCAAACTGACACTTGACGTGATTCACTCAAACATCGCCACGTCCTAACAAAACCATTGCTCGTCGACATGAAGAAAACTCTCATTTGGAATCAAAAGAATCAAAGAAAAGCAAGAATACTGAAGCAGGAATAAACTAGGCATGACGGAACAACTCCCCAATTAACACATTTTTGAAAACATAAATTGGCAAACTTTAAAATTACCCTTTTTTCTGAGAAGTATACTCTGAAAGTCCAATATTATATAAGCTCTCTTAAAATACAACAAGATTATACTTATAAAGGCTCTGGCATTTTTGATTAGAAGGTAGACTTGAAACATAAATGTCATATGAAAACTAAAAACAAAAGACACCCTTCAATCTGAAAAAAATTCCAAGCTTCCCCCCCCCCCCTCCTCTGGAATTTACAAAAATTTGAATATTTTCAAAAAATGTAAATAGGTTTTGTATTCAGTTTAAATGTTTCAAATCCTTGAAGAGTTTAAGGAAAGATGTTTAGTTCACTTTCTACTATCTAGAAAGATCACTTCAAAACACAGAACATCTTTGACATTGTCACAACACGAGTCTTTGTCATCATTAGAAGTTACACTTGAAGATTTGATACATCACCAACAATAAATGGTATTCTCACTAGATAAAGTGTAATATTCAACTGACACACCTGTAGTATAGTCTAAAATCAACAATCAATAAGTGCTTGTGAAAGTAACAAAGGCTTTCAAAGTAGTTTAGCTTGAATTAAGATTTGTACTCACTGCCCAATAGTGTTTGCTACGGATGTCCCAACCATTACGGTGTTTATGCAAGTTGTCCAAAGGATCTGGTCTTGTAGTACGATCTGCAGCGAGTATCCATACGTTTCCAGCAACATCAGGGGCAGGTGAAATTTCATTCTGCTCAAGTGCTCTACTCCTTACAAATTGCCTTGAATGAACATATTGGCCTGAGGAAATAGAAAACAGATAAGCTTCAAAGAGACTCAAAAAGATTCTTCTATACAACACTTACATACAAAAATCTGGACTAAGTACATGAAAAAATGGTACATGCAGCAAACAAAGTAATAAAACGCCAATGGAGGACATCAATAATTAGATTTGTTCTAAGCTTAGCACTTTCAAGTCCATCCATGTTGGAAATATGTCAAAATAAAACAATAGATGCAACAATTTTACATCATAAATAGTAGGTACAACCCTTGTAGATTGCCAAGTTGACATCTATAAAACTCAATTAACACTCACGCCTTTTTAAAACATTGATTTTGCACATGACTTATGTCCTATGGATAATGCTTTCAAAAAAATGATTCTCTACGCCAATTGTTAAAATAAGGATTTCACCCATCGATTCAAAAGTTTGCATGTGAATACCTCTGAAAAAATTTACTAGTTCTAGTTAAAATCTTCAAGTTTATAAAATTTATTCTAGTATTTTACATCTTTCACTAAATCTTGTAATTTTTTCTGTATACGGTTGGCTTGAGAACCCTCACAAGCATTGTATATGAATATGCAAAACATAATAATCTTATAATCAACTGAAACTTTTTGGTTTTGCATGTACCTGTACCTTACATCCTATGAACACAATGCATATATTCACAATCAATAAAACTTTAGAGGGGGCTCTTTAAAAGGAAAATGGAGCTTTATGCCTGACACAATGGATATTTCTATGTTTTGCCACATTTATATTGAAAAGCGTATAAAAATAACAATGTGGTAGTTTTCAGCATGCGATTAAGATCCAAGTCGGTAAGGAGTCCCTTTGGGCACAATAGAGGGTGATATTATTTGGAGGTTTTCGAAAAGATATATATTAAGGGATAAGGATCTTGCCATTAACATGTGATTCTATCTCTACTGAATGGATCTAAGGATTCCCAAAGTGTGGTGCCTTGACTCATGCGGAGTCATGCAAGGGTGGTGACTGTTGGAAATCGCTTATTGGCACAAGGACATGTTTCACCTCATCCCAATGAACTTTCACCATGTGGAAAAATTTCATCTTGCTTTGTCCATACGAGTACAATTGATCGGTATCACACAAGGCTAGTGTTCCTAGGATTTTCGTACATAGAACATATAGATGTCATTATATGACCCCGTACGATTGCAAGTTGCGAGGCAAAAGGCCTTCGAGGTTCGCACATTTGAAAAAATTTAAATGGTTCACATATATATGTTAAAAAAAAAAAACCCTCCATTTGATTATGGGTTCTAAAAAACGTTCACCTTGTGGCACTCTCATAGAATGTTACGTGATGTGAAGACGTGGCACAATATGGTTGGAAAAGGGCTAAACTTGTCCCCCAGTCTCAAGTGCCTTTTAGACGCAAGGCTGAGTCCTTAAAAGATGTGCTTATAGCTTTCAAGGGCTCCATCACACGCATGAAGCATGGAGTCACCTGAACTTCATGTAAGGCTTAGTCAACCAAGGAACATATTAAATAAGAAAGAACCTTCACAAGTACACTAAAGTTGGTCAACAATTATCTACTAGAACCGTTTTTTACAACTATTACTTGAGCATGATGTGAAGTGCTTAGCTTTTCTTTGTATTCTAGAGGCACCTCCAAAACCAGAATGTTCACATAAATATAAGACCAACATTTTTTTGTGAGCCTTTTTATCACAATTCTCAAGTGGACAGCCAATAAAAAATTGACACATAGCACATGAAAATTTTGATGGAATGTGCGTGTGGACAGCCCATTAATGACAAGATGCCCACAAAGCATGTGCACATTTTGTTGGAATGTGAGCATTCACTTGCTATGTGGCACCGTATCATTGGCTGTCCACATGCACATTCCGTAAAAGAAAAACAAGGTAAAAGAACTTCGCACAAAATTCAAACTCCAAAACAAAAAAAAGACCCTTCGCATGTGGCATTACATAGGGGATGGCCTGCCCTTAATCCCCCCCCCCCCCTAGTTTCGTGACTATAATTACAATGTTTTCAATTTCAAGCTTGACACTTTAATCTTACCTAACTTCTCTATGTCTTTGGTTCAACATTTGTAATATTTACTATCATGCAAAATGTCCAATATGTTTATCTGAAGATATTTTGACCTGATAACTACAAGTTTTGTTTCTAGAACTTGCAGTTGGGATTGAGCCATTGATAAAGCGAAGTCCTTTTTTGCAATACATTTTTAGGATGTCTTTTCAATAGTTAGTTGTAATAACGATTATTTTGCTACATGCTTTTGTCTTGTTAATTCTCTTATGTGCTTGTCACTTTTGTCTTGTTTGTAAGCTTGTCAAATTCCCCTAATCACAGTACATTTTTGTAGAAACAACAATATCTCGGCTTTTTGAATTCAAATATTCTTCTTGCTTGTGATGTTCAAGTAAGATATAGCTAGAGTACATATTCGGTTGACAACCCATTATCCTTTTAATGGCTAGTGAAGTTGGTTGACAGCCAACTTTCCTATGCCTAGGGCCCAAATTGGGGTTTGAGAATAAAGCAATATCATTGTTCTGATGTTCCAAACATGTTCTTGCATTGTTTTATCATAAGAACTACATATGGTGCACCATGATTTGATGAAAAAGAAAAATGCCTTCATAGTTGTGGATCTGACGGTTGCAAACTGAAAAGGTAAAAAACACAATTTTTTTCAACCATAACCATAAAGGTTTTAATGCACCCTTCCCACAAACGAGTATGTATCTAGTTGTATTTGTTGCAAGCAATGTTTGAGGGTACCTTTCGAATCACCATTTCGAACCGTGTTTGAATCGAATTTGAATCGGGAAAGAATCGACTTCTCCATGTTCGAACCGGCGAATTGGTTTTAGGGTTTTTTTTTTTTAAACATTAATGTCACAGCATACATATTACATATGTCATATTCCAATGCACCATGTGCATGGTTA